>OY970825.1:68265776-68278276 GCA_963853835.1 Calendula officinalis | reverse complement strand
CGAGGGCCGTGCGATCAGTCGAGTTATCATGAATCATCGCAGCAACGGGCAAAGCCCGCATCGACCTTTTATCTAATAAATGCATCCCTTCCAGAAGTCGGGGTTTTTTGCACATATTAGTTCTAGAATTACTACGGTTATCCGAGTAGCAGATACCCTCAAACAAAATATAACTGATTTAATGAGCCATTCGCAGTTTCACAGTCTGAATTTGTTCATACTTACACATGCATGGCTTAATCTTTGAGACAGGCATATAACTACTGGCAGGATCAACCAGGTAGCATTCCTCTTCGACATTGCCGATCAGGCTGGTAACAAGCCAATTTCCTAGCAGGCTGTCGTTTGAGAGAAGCGAGAACGCTCAACGAGGGCAAACAAAGGGTCATGACACCCATGCCCACAACAGCTTCCGTATCCAAGAGTCCAAGCAATGCCCAATGAGCCACAACGTCGATGCATGAGCTTCAACAACGTGGATCACTGAGACCTCTTCAAGGTTCATCTAATGCCGCAGGAGCCACACAAGACGAATAATAAATATCGATCGATCCAACAATGCCATGGATTAGGTACGCAACACAGGAAACGAACAACACGACCAAGGTGATACAAACCTTGACGCACAACTGAAGAGGTGTGCACGCATGGAAGTCGCTGCGCAAGCAGTCATCCAACCACCCGTAACAAACCAAACACAACTCATGCACCTTTACGGTAGACACCCCCGAAGAAGCTCCAGCTAGTAGTCACCCGCACGGCCCGAAGGCCAAGCAAGCATCCAAAAGCCAAACCAACCCTAGAATGCACCGAGCGATGCGGGAACACAGGGACCATGCCTCAGCTGCTAGACAACAAACCCTTAAACTATATAGCCATTCGAAAACTAGGTGGGCCTTAAGGCAACAATCAGACAAGAACATGCAGTAGAGCCAATATTCTAATGCTATACGGTTCGCGGAAATATCGCTAGCAACCAACCACTTGCAGCGTTGCGAGGCTCACAACGCCACATCGAGCAGAGGGTTTTATGGCTCGCTCGGCCTCGCTGGATAACCGACACCACAGGCGTTGCGAGGCTCACAACGCCACATCAAGCATAGGGTTTTATGGCTCGCTCGGCCTCGCTGGATAACTGACACCACAGGCGTTGCGAGGCTCACAACGCCACATCGAGCAGAGGGTTTTATGGCTCGCTCGACCTCATTCTATAGCCCACACCACTGGCGTTGCGAGGCAACAACGCCACATCGAGACGAGGGTTTTATGGCTCGCTCGGCCTAATTTTATAGCCCACACCACTGGCGTTGCGAGGCAACAACGCCACATCGAGACGAGGGTTTTATGGCTCGCTCGGCCTCACTCTATCATCGCATGCAGCGTTGCGAGGCAACAACACCACATCGAGTGCTACAACCTGCTAGCACCTATATATACATTATGTACAAAAACCTAAGTGACAGAAACAGACATTGATTTGGCCAATAAGTCACAATTTTTTTTTTGATCAGGCACGATGTCCGGGCTAGCGATCACGATGTCCGGACAAGCGAGCACGGTGTCCGAACCAGCGAGCACGATGTCCGGACCAGTGATCACGATGTCTGGACCAGCGATCACGGTGTCCGGACTAGCGAGCACGGTGTCCGGACCAGCGAGCACGATGTCCGAACTAGCGATCATGATGTCCGGACCAGCTATCACGATGTCCCGACCAGCGGGCACGATGTCCGGACCAGCGGGCACGATGTCCGGACCAGCGGGCACGATGTCCGGACGAGCGATCATGATGTCCGGACTAGCGATCACGATGTCCGGACCAGTGTGCACGATGTCCCGACCAGCGTGCATGATGTCCGGACTAGCGGTCACGATGTCCAGATTAGCGATCACGATGTCCGGACTAGCGATCACGATGTCCGGACTAGCGATCACGATGTCCGCACAAACGATCACGGTGTCTGGACCAGCGATCACGATGTCCGGACCAGCAGGCACCATGTCCGGACCAGGTGGCACGATGTCCGGACCAGCGATCACGATGTCCGGACCAGCGATCACGATGTCCGGACCACCGGTCACGATGTCCGGACTCGACAAGGCAACAGGCACGTTTTCATCGGCGACGGGCACGGTGTGCGGCTCGGGACGGGCAGAGGGTGTTTTCTAGGCGGCGACTTGGGGGGGAGGCACAACCCCGTGCCATTTACTCGGCTACCTCCAGGCCATGGGCGCCAAAATCCCTTGAAAGGGCCCTTGGCGAGTCAGTCCCATGGCTCTCACAGCTCCCCCTATGTATACATTATGCACAAAAACCTAAGTGACAGGAACAGACATTGATTTGGCCAATAAGTCACAATTTTTAAAATGTGCTCGGATTTGTCCGAACTTTTGCATGATCGTTATTAATTATAAAAGAAGAGACTTTCGAAAAAGAATTTTCATTTTCGGGCAATTTTGGCCCGTTCCGTAGGCTTAATTCGGACCGGGTAGGACTTTCTCGAGGTTAAGAAAGAAATAAGCAAAATTTTCGCCGTAGTGGCATTTTCGTTTTTGGGGGTGAGCCGTCTACGGCACAAATTGACGTCGGGAACAAAGTTTTATTTTTTTCGGGCGCGTTTGGCCCGTGGCCCGATGCTAGGGCGCTTCGGCTGGGATTGGCTCGTCCTCGCCAAACCATGTATACACACATGTGTGATTTCAAGGTAACCCTTCAAGATTCCTCTTTTTGGGCGAATGCGGTATCGGGCCCGAGGGTAGGGCGTTTCGCGTCGTAGGCTTAATTCGGTCCGGGTAGGACTTTGCCCAAAAAGAGCATGCTCAATTGTCGTCGGATTGCCACGAGACTTTTGACCCATTGAGATAACGAGTAGCCGTTGGGAACAAAGTTTTATTTTTCCCGGAAGAGTTAGGCCCATTGCCCGGTGCTCGGGCTTGGTTGGCCGGGGTTGGTACAAAACAATGTGTATACACACATGCAGGTGTTCTCCACGATCTTTACTCATTGTTGGCACAATACTTATACATATATTTTTCTTTGTTTTCGTTCGGGGAAGGCCTTATCGGGCTCGTAGGACGTGTCGGGCTTCGTCTTGCGGTAGTAACCGGGTGTTAACCTCCCCGGACGGTTTGCCACGACTCGTTGCGCCATGGTTGCAACGATTTTAGCAAGGAAGACGCTTCCGGTGACGGCTCGTTAGCCTAGCCCGTTGGTGGTCTCAAACGACCCCGGGCGTCGGTTGGGCATTGTGGGGGTGCTGGTGGTCTGGGTACCTCTACAGCTTTGAACCCAAAACCAACTCCGTACCGGTGTAGGGGGAGACATCACCCTCCTGCCCCTATATATACAAATTGATCAAAAGGCTATGTGACAGGAATGGACGTTGCGACTGCCAATGAGTCACAAAAATCATCGTCAGGGTGGCGCACAACAAAGGTAAGGCCCGGGCGGTCACGTTGCGCATGGTTCTTAGTCACCGGTCCGGACGTACCAACCAATCGGTGCACTTAGGATTTTTTTCCCACAAACACATGTTGAAATTTCACCAAGTGTGGGGCGCCAGCCTCTCAGAAAAATATTAGGAGGGTCGGTTGGGGGGCTGGGGGGAATTGGGGGGACGAATTTGAGCGACGCATGGCTGAATCTCAGTGGATCGTGGCAGCAAGGCCACTCTGTAGGGATTTACTACGCACCATGCGACTGATCAACCATTTGGGTCGACCACCTAGTACACGAGTTCGAACCTTGCTGACCAAGAACATGAACTTGTTCTTGACCGGTTAAAACTAACTAGCTGATTTAATCCCTAAATGCGGAACTGGGATTAAACCTAATCCTTAAATCCTAAGGGATTGGGATGTTGGAAATTCTAGATTAGGTTAACAAGAAAGAAACCTTGTACGAAGAACTTGAACACGCACACAAACTTGTGTGTGTTCGTCGACCATCAACCAAAGAACCCTAGGGTTCTTTGGCTGAAATTCGTCCGAGAGGGAGAAGGGAGAAAAGGATTTTCCCAAAACACACCTTGTTGATTGCTTAAGATTGAGCCACTGATGATGAACAAATCGAGCGATCTTCTAGTTGATCTAAGCAATGAACTTGTTCTTCAAAACTTGAAGAACACGAAGAACACGAAGAACGAAGAACACCAAACTTGGTGTTCTTGGTGTTCGGCCGAAACCAAATAGAGGAGGGGCTAGGGTTTCGTGAGGTGTGTAAGGGAATGGTTGATTAGGTCTAAATGAAACCTTAAGCCTTCTATTTATAATAGAATAAGTTTCATTTAAGTCCTTCTAGTTTAATTAAAATTAATCTCTTAATTAAACTTATCTCTTTACACTTTAAGCCCTTATATTTTAACTAGTTTATTATTGTTACCCTTAACTACTAAATGTCTAGTATTAATACACTAACCTTTATATAGTTTATTATTGTTACACTATATGATTTAATAGCTTTAAATCATATCATGGATAATCTATAATTAACACATTGTATATTTACTCAACTAGTAAACGTACAACTACTTGTATTAATTAGTTAGTTAAACTAATCTAGTAATAAGTTAAGCTTAACTTAATACTTAACCGATTCATAATGACTATTATGAATCATTCCTCTTCATAGTATCATTGCTTATCTTGCTCGTATTACATGCACTCAATGGTGTGACCCTTAAGTGTTTCGTAGGCATGGATGTATCATCATAGGTTGACTGACTGTGCACATAATTCCTTCAGACTCCCACTTGTGCAAGTCTGTAACCTTTTTCTTAATGATACGAGCTACAGTGGCCTTCTATATGGGCATGTAGGTAACCAACCCCATAAAAACAGCTTACGTAACCCAGGTATGGTTCATGAAAAACTCTTTAATAGCGTCTCCTAGTAAAGAACACTATGTGTCTACTTCTTGGGCAAACTATGTTAGGCTCATCCCTTGCAGCACGATATTTGTGACAATGAATACGAGCATGGTAGAAATTATCAACTCCTGTATTCGAAATCATTTCATGACTTCTTGATTCAAACTGTTGTGATAAACGACAAAGAACAAATCAGTTCGTTTGGGCATGGCCATGCACTTTCCAGTTATCTCATCACGTCAAAGGACCTATAAATATCTCTCCTAAAAAGGAGGTGCAATTACCATCTTGTTATATTTCTTTGTACCCAGTATCGCCTCGTATGACAAATGTATTTCAGTATTGTCTAAGTTGAACCAAAGCACACTAGTCATTGTATCCTAAACCAAATACCTCATGCTTAAGGACAATCCTAGTGAACAATACTTTTGAACTTTTCAACCACGAAGTATTGTCACGGTGGTCAATCCAATATTCGTTGAGCTCCAACAGAATATCACCGATATTTGGTTTACACAAAACTTGTGTAGCTATCTTCGAATAACTTTGAATCTACCACCAAATACCGCGATGACGTTAACGTCCCATCGAGGTTCCCACCAAGACGAGTAGTCACGGATTTTGTGTCTTCTTGAATAAATAGACTTTTATTCATGGATCTTGTAAAACATACAAAGTCTGAATAAGAATGATACTAACTCAAGTATTATTACTGGATCATTACTTATTTCTTTCGTTCACGTTGATTACTTAATGATTCTTACAACCTTAATTGTAACTTTATCACTAAACCAATCATTTCTATTAAACTAAAGACATAAGACGAGTATTTAGGAATACTATTACTTTTGTCTTTGCTAGATATTGTTCTTGCAACAATCTAGAACATATTCTAGTCTTGCCTTTTATCTAAACATAGGAGGATTGGAAATTAACTCCTTAGTTTCTTGAATTCATAAAATTATCCTTGCAACTAAAGCTTCTTTTAGTTACTTGATTTGTAGATATTCTTACTAGTTAAAGAAATTTCCTTAAATGATTGTGTTATCCACTGAAGTGTTAACAACCTATTAGATATGCAATAATTAATCACAAGACTTGTGATCACGCTATTAGGTTTGCAATAATCTAATCAACGATCATTTATTATTTCTCTTAACTCTTTGGCTAACGACTTGGTAAAATCTTGTTATTAATGTCTTACTAACTTACTGAATTCACTAACATCTTTAATGAATTACGTTAGTCTTAGCTCCCACTTGCTTTTATGGAACTTAAGCATCTCTTAAACTACTACTTTGACCAAGTCAATAACTTGTAGTTTAATCTTTTAAGAATTCTATCAATAATTAAGATCATCCTTTGGATTTGCAAATATCCACCATTTCTTTTAAGGGAATCATGATCTTTATTGATTACTGTATCTAGCAAGTATAAAACACTTGGAATAATACTATCAATTCTTAAATATATTAGTATTATTTTAAGAATCTTATTTAATGCTAAAGTCATTTCTTGGATTTCTCAAATATCCATGATTCCTATTAGGGAATTATGACTTGATTAAATATTGTGTTTATTACAAGTATAAAAGACTTGCAATAATACCTTTTAATTCTTAAAGACTTTAATATAGTTTTGTCCCTTTTAAAGAGTCATTTAATGTCTAAGTCATTTTACTTGGATTATGCGAATATCCAATTATTCCTATTAGGGAATTATGACTTTATTAAATACTTCACTACAAGTGTAAAAGACTTGTAATAATACTATTAAAGTATATCTTGATTATATCCAATATAATCATACTCTATCAATACTAATACTTTAAAACTTACTATCATAAGTAATAACTATTACTTAAGATGTTTTAATTAAGTTCAATAACCTTTGAACCTTTATGCTTCCATAAAACTCTTAAATACATTCATTAGAAGAACTTTCTAATTACTAGTATCTAAGTACCTTGAGCTATCAAGACATTATTTATACAACAATCAAACAAATATATAAATATAAACATGAAACATGAGTAAATCAAAACTTGATTTACAATCTAGTCATAAACCTTGACTAGTGTAATTATCACACATGCACACAATATAATTCAACCGTGGATTCGAAAAATTTAATTAAAACCAAAAATAAAACTTGTTTTAACATAAAATAAATTTATCCAAACACTTAACTAAAATTGTTTAAAAACGAATCCACAAAAAATACTGAATTATAAAACTTGGTGCTCGTGGGATCATCACCATCTCATGCCGGTCACTATCACTTTCCATCTCCTCCTACAATAAACGATTGCAAAAGTTAGATTACTCGTAATGTACTTTACAAGTATCTTAAAGTGATTAAGAAGTGTGGTTGTGTTACCCGAGGAACTTGCGTTTCCTCCACTACCACTTGCACTCTTTGGACAATTTCTTTTCCAATGCCCAGCCTCACCACACTTGAAGCACCGGTTCTCGGTCCTCGCAGTGTTAGGCTTAACCTTCTTGACCTTTTGTTTGACACCTTTACCATTTGGCACTCCTTGGTTAGGATAGGTTTTACCCTGTCCTTTACCACCATGCCCATCCTCATCGCTACCATCAGTTACGCGACCTCTTTTAGAATTGGTCTCAATATTCAACTCAATAGCCTCGAGCATAGATTGTAGCTCGGGAATGGAATTATCCATATTACGTTTGCTGTAGTTGGCTACAAAAGACTTATAGTCATCAGATAATGAGTTGAGTATCATGTCAATTGCGAACTGCAATGGCATGTGGTGACCAAGTCTAGTAAGGTGATCAACGTGCACTTTCATTCTCATAACATGTGCACCTACTGATGCTCCCTCAGCCATCTTGCAAGAAGTGAACGCCTTACAAGCATAAAATGCTTGTCCTTGTTCGTTTTCTTCATCCTTGGCAGGGGTTTTCAATACGTTTCTTTATCGGTCAATCCTTTCCCTCTCTTGTCTGAGCATGATCTTAAAATCACACTTCCAATTGAGGAAATTTGACCCAGTCTTTTCTTTCTTTCCTAGAAAGAAACGTCGCGAGAGTTTGTTGTAGGTTATCGTTGTGTTTGTTTGTAACGCCTCGAAATTTAAGTTATTTAATTAATTAATTTTAATTAGTATAAAAATAAATTATATATTTTAAATAGTTAATATTTATCATTATAGAATTTATTAGATGACCTTTAGTTGGACGGTTCGTATTATTTAGGCGACCTGTAATTAGACGGTTTGTTTTAGTAGACGTTTTTAGTTATTTTGGACCGCTTAGTTAATAGTATGAGTTGGTTATATTCTTTCGGGGTGGGTCGGCCGATTAGGCCAAGGCCTTCTTCTATGATTCCTTTCTAGCCCGAGCCGAGTTCCCTTTCTTTTTCCTTGGTTCCTTGCTCGGTTTTCTCTAAGGCCGAGATAGTTTAGTTTCTTTTGAGCTAGTGGTGTTCGGGCCTTGTATCAATATTTTAGCCCAACCTGTTATTAGAGCTCTAAGCCTTAAAGCTTAAGTATTTAATTAAAGATTAAACATAATGTCTTCCCTAATCCCCAAGTTCGGCCGTGAGCTAAGAAACACCACCCCACACTTCCGTTTGAAACTGAGAGAAACCAGGAGGAATTCGTGATGAACTGCTCAATTGGGATCGAGTTTAGTTTGCTTTCAATGACATATGGGTTCCTTGATTCTGTGATATCGAGCCATGAGTAGTGAGCATCATCCGAGCAGCTTTTGTCCCCGTTGGTGATCGTGATCGAGGGTCGAAGACAGGCCACTCGTGTATCTTGTTCCATTCGGTAATCCTTTTTCCGTTTACTTCCATTTTCCATTCGACTGTGTTCATATCTAATCGGCTGTGGCGTTTTTTTGTTTTCTAATGGAGGCTGTGATCGAGAGCATCTCCTAATCGTTTCCGTTCAAGCAAAACATTTCTGGTTTCCTCTTTCTGCTCCGTCTTCGTGATCGAACCGTAACAGTGAGTTTCAAAGAGTTATTCTTCGGTGAGTTTCTCCCATAGTCTTCTTCCATTCCTGTTTTATCGAGTTTGAAGGCTAACAGTAGTATGTTGTGATTGTTTTGTTGACTTCGTGATTGAGCAGAAGCGGAGTCCCTAGCCTGAGCAAAGATTGTGAGCAGAATCACCAAACCAAAGAAAAATATGTATTTCCTAGCCGTCAATCTCACTGCTTTTGGTAGTACTTTCGTTGGTTTTGATTCATTTGATTCTTATCTAATTCTGTCCTCTTTCTAGGGCTGGCGGGATGAGTACCGAACCATTGAGGGCTCGGGTTCATGCCCCCTATGTGCTGATTTTGTTGAATCGTTTCCTATTCGTTTTATTCGGTTGCTATTTTCATATTTCTAAATTATTAATCGAGCCTAGAATTGTTTGTTTTCTTTATTGTAATCTGTTTTCAAGGTCATAGCCACTGTTTTCGGTAGTCGGGCTTCGTTGTTGGGTTGGGTAAAAACCGTAGTAGAATGGCTAAACGTTTTACTAACCGGGAACCGAACCCGTAGGGTTCTTGATTTCCTAAACCGAGAAAAGTTTTAAAGAAAAGAACTGGATTACTTCTAATTATGTTTTCTGAGATTAAAGGAGTTTCGGGGTTGTCGGGTGCCTCGGGAATTAACGGGTTGATGTCGGGTTTCAAAACAAGTTTTAAACGTAATGCTGAAATTTTGGACAGAATGTATAGTCAGAGTTCGGGGCTGTTTTTACCACACTTAAAATATATTTTTGGATTTTTGGCCCGTGAAAGTCTCTAGTTTTCTGAGTCCTCTTTCCAGTGCAGCTAACAGCTCGTTAATCTGATTTACGGCTTAAAAGTTATCGTTGTTTTAATAAACCATCGCAGAATAGTTTTCGGTTCAGCTATTCTGTCTTGTGAGCCTGTTTTGATCCCTTTCTGTTTGGATTTAGTTCCGAGGTCTGCTGTAAAATTGTAGTCCTCTGAGTCACCTAGGTACTATAAAAATTTGATTAAAATCTAGTGAGCGGTTTGAGAGTTATAGTCGTTCCCGCGAAAGTGCTGAGTGCTGTTTAGTTTCTGCTGAAACAACCTTTGAGTCTAATCCTAACCCGAGCTTCCTTGTACATTGTAGGACCTTCTAGGACCTATTAGAGAGGCTCCTCAGTAACGAGGATATTTAGGAGCTTACGGTTATTTCAGGTGAGTATTCTCACCGTGTATTCAGTTTTAACATAGTACATGCATGACTTATGTGTTATATTAGTTGAACCGTATGTGTTATCTGAGTTGACATGTTATCTAAGTATCTGAGCACCTGTTGATTTATTTTGATCTGAGACATTGTGCATGTGTAACCGAGCTCGGCACAGGGTCATTCTGTGCTACTACTTGGTAGGGCATCTGAGATAATTATGTTAAAAAGATAAAAACATAATAAACATACATCTGAGTTTTTGGCTACATGCCTATCTTGGGATCACCTCCCGTCTGAGTTTTTGGGATCACTCCCGTCTGAGTTTTTGGCTTACGCCTATCTGAGGTGTGAGGAGGGGCGATCGACCCGAATCACACAAGCGCGCTATATAAATTAAAATCTGAGTAATAAAATCCGAGAAAAATAAATATGAGAAATTAACTGAGTAGATTTCTGATTAGGAGTACACCGATGTGCCCTCATGTGTTGCATGTTTTAATTGTTTGCATTTTGAGATTATTCACTCAGCTTCCCAGCTGACCCATATTTCCCCCACTATTTCAAGTACCAGCAAAGGAAATGAGAAGGTGGACGGTTGACCGCTGTATCTCACTAATGCTGATGTGGACAGCCTTTATTATTTTTAAACACGTTTTACTCTATTAAACAATTTCCGCACTAAATACATTTTTAAATAGCGATTTTACCATTTTGGGATTTAATGCATTGAATAATTGGGACCTTTTACTTTAAATCTTGTACTCGAAATTTTTTAAATTTCTTGTAAATTTTTGGGTGTTATATTGTTGCTGCCATCTGCAAATCAAACCCAGTTTTATTAGTAATCATCAATAAACATTCTCTAAAATATATTATAAACCCATAATTAATATTTTAGGCCTAGGATCCATATGTCACATTCTCGCCGCAAGGTTTGGGCACTTCCCGACGAGACATGCTATTTCTGGTAGGTAACTTCCTTACCGATCATATCAAGACTTGACACAATTCCTAGGGGTCGTAGAATCTTTAGACTTATAACTTATAACAACTTTGTACAATCTAATTGCACATTTCTAAGTTAGTAACAAAGTCTAGTATGTTTATTCTACTCAAGTACTTTTTGGGACGGGACTCCCGATTATCACCAAAGTAGATCAAACCATCTAAGACAGTGCCATGCTCGGCGCCGGGACTCCCGATTATCACAGAACCTTATGCACCCTGACACTCGCAATGATTTGAATCCATATCTAAGGTTATTTATCCTTACAATATGAATATCGTTTAACAAGTGAGGTGTTCCATTAGGTGGATAGTACTTAGATCTAAGATTTTGTTGGGTTTGTTTAAGTCTTAAACTAAACTTAAACTTTTATTCCAATCTTAATCCTTGTTTAAAAATGTGTGACTTGTGAATTGAAGAGTTCTACAAGACACCTTTTTTAAAACATAAGAACTATTCTTTAAAACTTATAGTTTCAAGAATTTGTACGATCTTACATGTATACCTAAAACGAGGTGTACAAAACGTTTTACTAGATTTTGTGAAAATCTTATCTAGAATAAAACTTACTAGTTTTATCTTACTTGAAAAACTTATAAAACTTATGTTATTCTTTTAAAACTTTTATGATTCATGAACTTGAAACATAAACCTAGTTTAACACACCTAGCTTTTCAAAAATGTCTAATAACGAAATTAAACACTTGTTTCTTATTAGATTCGACCATAACTTATGCCTTAACGACACACTTACAAACTTTGTGATTTTCTTGTGTAGCTCCCACTAGCTTCAACAACCATGATGAAACTTAAACTAACACAATCACCGGTTTCTACTTGGTGAAACTAATAAACCTATTATATAAAAACTATATATATATATATAATAATTCTTTAGTTTGTTTAAACCTTTCTTATATTTAACTTGAACTACTTAAATATAGGTTCTTGTTATTTATACTTGATCATTAATCTAGTATATTACATAACTTGTAAAATACTTACTTGTATAATTATCTAGCTATAATAACTTATAACTTTATACATCTTAATATATAACTTTGTATATTTCTAGTTAATCATATAATTTCAACTTGTACAATTACTAGTTATAATTAAATCATAACTTTGTACTTTCTAGTTTTTAATTATATTATAACTTATACAATAACTAGTTACATTATTATTTCTTTAAAGATCAAAATAACATTATCCTTTTAATTGTTTCATTTTATCTTGTATTTAATATATAAAATTCGTATATATGTATATTTCTTATAATAAACTTGTCACATTCTAATAAGAATATCACATCTAATTTATACGTATACATTTTAACTTGAACTAATTAAAATGTGTATCAACTTATTATATCTCTTAAAATTCAATTTTATTAATAATAAAAATTCCAAAAAATTAAATACATAATTAAATACACCTTGTTAATTTTAGAAC
>OY970825.1:68255776-68258276 GCA_963853835.1 Calendula officinalis | reverse complement strand
ATAATAACCATCGATCGATCCAACAATGCCATGGATTAGGTACGCAACACAGGAAACCAACAACACGACCGAGGCAATACAAACCTTGGACGCACAACTGAAGAGGTATGCACGCATGGAAGTCGCTGCGCAAGCAGTCATCCAACCACCCGTAACAAACCAAACACAACTCATGCACCTTTACGGTAGACGCCCCCGAAGAAGCACCATCTAGTAGTCACCCGCAGGGCCCGAAGGCCAAGCAAGCATCCAAAAGCCAAACCAACCCAAGAATGCACCGAGCGATGCGGGAACACAGGGACCATGCCTCAGCTGCTAGACAACAAACCCTTAAACTATATAGCCATTCGAATACTAGGTGGGCCTTAAGGCAACAATCAGACAAGAACATGCAGTAAAGCCAATATTCTAAGGCTATACGGTTCGCGGAAATATCGCTAGCAACCAACCACTTGCAGCATTGCGAGCCTCACAACGCCACATCGAGCAGAGGGTTTTACGGCTCGCTCGGCCTTGCTGGATAACTGACACCACAGGCATTGCGAGGCTCACGACGCCACATCAAGCAGAGGGTTTTATGGCTCGCTCGGCCTCGCTGGATAACCGACACCACAGGCGTTGCGAGGCTCACAACGCCACATCGAGCAGAGGGTTTTATGGCTCGCTCGGCCTCATCCTATAGCCCACACCACTGGCGTTGCGAGGCAACAACTCCACATCGAGATGAGGGTTTTATGGCTCGCTCGGCCTCATTCTATAGCCCACACCACTGGCGTTGCGAGGAAACAACGCCACATCGAGACGAGGGTTTTATGGCTCGCTCGGCCTCACTCTATCATCGCATGAAGCGTTGCGAGGCAACAACACCGCATCGAGTGCTACAACCTGCTAAAACCTATATATACATTATGTACAAAAACCTAAGTGACAGGAACAGACATTGATTTGGCCAATATGTCACAAATTTTTTTTTTATCAGGCACGATGTCCGGGCTAGCGATCACGATGTCCGGACGAGCGAGCACGGTGTCCGGACCAGCGTGCACGATGTCCGGAACAGTGATCACGATGTCCGGACCAGCGATCACGGTGTCTGGACCAGCGAGCACGATGTACGGACTAGCGATCACGATGTCCGGACCAGCGGGTACGATGTCCGGACCAGGGGGCACGATGTCCGGGCTAGCGATCACGATGTCCGGACGAGCGATCACGATGTCCGGACCAGCGGGCACGATGTCCGGACCAGCGGGCACGGTGTCCGGACGAGCGATCACGATGTCCGGATCAGAGATCACGATGTCCGGACCAGTGATCACGATGTCCGGACCAGTGTGCACGATGTCCGGACCAGCGTGCACGATGTCCGGACCAGCGTGCACGATGTCCGGACTAGCGATAACGATGTCCGGACAAGCGATCACGATGTCCGGACAAGCGATCACGATGTCCGAAAAAACGATCACGGTGTCTGAACAAACGATCACGGTGTCCGGACCAGCGGGTAACATGTCTGGACCAGGTGGCACGATGTCCGCACCAGCGATCACGATGTCCGGACCAGCGACCACGATGTCCGGACCACCGGTCACGATGTCCGGACTCGACAAGGCAATAGGCACGTTTTCATCGGCGACGGGCACGGTGTGCGGCTCGGGACGGGCACGGGGTGTTTTCTAGGCGGCGACTTGGGGGGGAGGCACAACCCCGTGCCATTTACTCGGCTACCTCCAGGCCATGGGCGCCAATATCCCTTGAAAGGGCACTTGGCGAGTCATTCCCATGGCTCTCACAGCTCCCCCTATATATACATTATGCACAAAAACCTAAGTGACAGGAACAGACATTGATTTGGCCAATAAGTCACAATTTTGAAAATGTGCTCGGATTTGTCCGAAATTCTGCATGATCGTTATTAATTATAAAAGAAGAGACTTTCGAAAGAGAATTTTCGTTTTCGGGCAATTTCGGCCCGTGCCGTAGACTTAATTCGGGCCGGGTAGGACTTTCTCGAGGTTAAGAAAGAAATAAGCAAAATTTTCGCTGGAGTGGCATTTTCATTTTTGGGGGTGACCCGTCTACGGCACAAGTTGACGTCGGGAACAAAGTCTTATTTTTTTCGGGCGCGTTTGGCCCGTGACCCGATGCAAGGGCGCTTCGGCCGGGATTGGCTCGTCCTCGCCAAACCATGTATACACACATGTGTGATTTCAAGCTAACCCTTCATGATTCCTCTCTATGGGTGTAAATAACATTTTGTTTTATTTTTTTGGGCGAATGCGGTATCGGGCCTGAGGGTAGGGCGTTTCGCGTCATAGGCTTAATTCGGTCCGGGTAGGACTCTGCCGAGGTTACGTAAAGGAGCATGCTCAATTGTCGTCGGATTGCCACGAGACTTTTGTCCCGTTGAGATAACGAGTAGCCTTCGGGAACAAACTTTTATTTTTCCTGGTGGAGTTTGGCCCGTTGCCCGGTGCTCCGGCTTGCTGGCCGGGGTTGG
>OY970825.1:68225776-68248276 GCA_963853835.1 Calendula officinalis | reverse complement strand
TTAATCAGTGTAGGCATTGTGAAAGAGGAAAGAGAGCTTGTTCAAAAGTTCCTGGATAGTCTTCCTCAACAATTTCTTGACATGACAAACTCTGTCAATGCTGCTAACAACATTGAGTCATACACTCTTCAAACTTTGTATGGTCTAATGTTGAATCATGAGGAGAATAATGCTGCAAGACTGATCAACTGGAAGAAAACTGACAAGTCTTCCACTGGCATGCCTCTAGTTGTGCAACATGCCTATACTGTGACTGAGCCAGATGAACCAGAAGTTGATCTAGCTGATGTTGAGACAGAAGAGCTTGAAACTCAAATGGCTCTTATGTCTATGAAGCTGGATCAGTTGAAGAAGAAGTGGCTTGGTGTTAGCTCTTCTAATACTGACCCAAGATCAGGTCTTTGCTATAGGTGTGGAAATTGTCATACCAAGTCTTCTGAGACAGACCAAAATGACAAAATTGCATACTGAGCAAAGAGGTATAGAGACAAATATGTCAAGCTGAAGAATTGGAGCAAGGGAAAGAGGGAAGAAGGGAATGGAGCACCTCATTAAGCACTTTACTCAGAAGCCTGGATGGATGAAGACTTAAGTGATGATGAGGAAGAGATTGAGAATAAAGCCTTTATGGCTTTCACTGAAGATGATTTGAAGAGCTCCTTTGAAAAGGATATCAAAGAGGCTGAGAGGATGAGTGTTCATACTGATTGGGATTCCACTCAGTTGTACAAGGTAAGTTCCTTTCAAACTTATTCAGTGAATGAAAAAACTAAGATTTTTGAGTATATGATTGTTGATCTTAAAACTTCTGTACAAAAAGAAAAAGCTTTAAAATTAACAATTCAAGAACTTGAAAGGGTAAATAATGAAAACTTAGATAAATTAGCAAAATATAAAGATTTAGAACTAAACTTTTCAGATTTAAAAGACATTAACCAAAGATTAGCTGATAAAGCTCATTTACACAAACTTGAAAAAGAAAAATTTGAAAAACAGTGTAAATCTTGGGGAATTGCTTCAATAAAATTAAATAAATGTTTAAATCAACAATTCCAGAAAATGTGAGGGCTGCACTTGGTGTTGATCCTCAATTTAAAAATAGGAACAATTTTGCTGATTTATTTGAAGAGTTTTCTACTCTGAACCCTATTAATTTTGTAAAAGCTAAAACTTTCTGTGAAGTTGGATGTCAAACTGAGTCAGATGATGAGGAAAATGAAATTTTAGAAAAACCTATTGGTCCTTCCATCTGCTCAAAGTGCTATACTGAGCTTCAAGAACCCAGTATTGAATTTCCTAGAGAAAGAAATTTCTGATTTCGAGCTCCCAATAGTTCAGTATGACACTTCTGCTGTTCCACCTTTTGAATTATTATTTAATACAACAACTTTTGAATTATATAATGATAATAAGATTACCTCTATCTCAAATGTTTCATCTAATTCAGAAGTTGCAGGAACAGGAACATCATATACTGAGACATCTAAAAGACCTGTTAAAGTTGTTTCTTCAAAACATGATAAACAGAAAACAACTTCAACTAGGTCCTTAGTTGGCAGAGACAAGAAGTCTAACACTAATAACATTAAAAAGACTTCTCTGCCAAATAAAAAGAAGCAACCAGATTCTCCACCTCTTATACCAGTTAAAAACAATATTAATACACCTATTAAAAATGACAAAAACAACGTTTTAAAAACACTTGGTGATCAGATTAAAGTTTTAAGTAAAAACTTTGCAAAACTTACTCATACTGATCTACCAAAAGTGCAACAGTTTTCTAAAATACCGTATGAAAATATGTTTCGAAATAGACCTAGAAAATGTTATAGATGTCATCATACTGGTCATAAGGGAGATGAATGATGGACTGATCTCTCAAGTTCTAGGTACTCATTACCAAAGAAAAGGAGAGAAACTAAGTCAGTATCACCAAAGAAAACTTCTAAAGTTTCCCCTGAAGTGATACTGACCTCTCCAAACAAAGAGATCAAATCAAAATCTGTTTATCCCACCAAAGGTCCCATTCAAAAATGGGTTCCTAAAAGGAACTAATTCTTATTGTGTGTCTTGGGCAGGGTGACAGAAAATTGTACTTAGATAGTGGTTGCTCAAGACACATGACTGGCAGTATGGAGTACCTTCTAAATTATACTCCAGAGAAGGGTCCTTCTGTTAAGTTTGGAGATGACTCGGTGGGAAAGACAAGAGGTTATGGTGTGATCAAGGTAGGCAATATAACTTTTAAAAGAGTTGCCTATGTAGAGGGTCTTAAACACAATCTGCTCAGTATCAGCCAGATGTGTGATGATGACAATGAAGCTCGATTCAGGAAGGTTGCAGGAATCATCTACAATGATAAAGGGCAGCTTGTACTCATTGCTAGAAGAGAAAAAGATGTATATATGGTCAACCTATCTGAAATAGACCCAACTATTCGAGTATGCATGCTTTCTAAAGTCAAGCCAGAATTGCATTGGCTATGGCACAAGAAACTCTCTCACATCAACTTTAGAAATATCAACGAGCTCAGTATGAAGAAACTGGTGAGAGGGTTGCCCACTATTACTTATTCAAAAGATAAGTTATGCTCAGCATGTGAAATGGGCAAGCAGAAGAAGAGTTCATTCAAGTCCAAGGTCAATCATTCCATTAATGAACCTCTTACTATGATACATATGGATCTTTTTTGCCCCATCAGCACACCATCTTTGGCCAAAAAGATCTATACTCTAGTCTTGGTTGATGAATTTTCAAGATATACTTGGGTCATCTTCCTCAAGACTAAGTCAGATGCAACAACAGAAATCATTGCCTTTATAAAAAGAGAGGAACTTCAAAAAGGCAAAAAGGTCAAGCAACTTAGAAGTGACCATGGTACTGAGTTTAAGAACTCATTATTAGCCGATTTCTGTGAAGAAAAAGGAATCATTCAAAACTTCTCTGCAGCCTACACACCACAACAAAATGGTGTTGTAGAAAGAAAGAATGGAACACTGATTGAAGCTGCAGGAACTTTATTATGCCATGCTGGACTGGCACTGAGTTTCTGGGCTGAAGCTGTAAACTGTGCAAACTTGACTCAGATAGAGCCACTATAGTCCAAAGACATCTGAAGACTCCATATGAGTTATACAATGGCAAGATTCCTAATGTGGAATACTTCCACATCTTTGGGAATAAATACTTTGTACTCAGTACAAAACAAAATCTCAACAAATTTGCTCCCAAAGCAAATGAAGGTGTGTTCATGGGCTACTCTCCACACTCTAAAGCCTTCAGAGTGTATATCATCTCAACCAAGGTGATTATAGAATCTATTCATGTTACCTTTGATGAAGATCAGAATGAGTATTCTACCTCAGCAAGTGAAGACATAAGTGGCTTAGATATTCTATGCAATCCAGAAAACTCCATTGCTGAACAGCCCAAGTTTCATCCACACTTTATTCCCAATAAGTTTAATGAAACTGATCAAGTTCAAACTCAATATCACTCAACTGCGACTAATACTAAGGTTCCCATAACAGAGGACCTCCATACTGAGTTTCCAACTAATGATCTGAACCACTCTACCTATGAAGAAGGTGAAACATCCAACACTTCACATGAATCCACATCAACTCTGCAAAATGAAGATGAACAACAACCTGCACTGTCTAATACTGACCAGAATTCCACTCAGTATCAGACACAAGACACATCAAATCAATAAGATATTGTTGATCCTATTTCAAATGCTCCCTTAGGAAACAATTTAAGGGAACACAGAGACCATCCACACCCATAAATTATTGGTCCTACTGAAGAAGGTGTCCAAACAAGAAGAAAATTAGAATTTCCAACCCAAGCAACTGCAAATTTTTGTTTCTTCTCAAGTTTTCTATCTACCATTGAACCAAAGAAAGCTGATGAAGCTTTATTAGATGAAGATTGGGTAGAGACCATGCAAGAAGAGCTCACAGAGTTTGAGAGAAACAAAGTTTGGAACTTAGTACCACCTCCTACTGGCAAAACTATTATCGCTACTAAGTGGGTGTTTAGAAACAAGATGGACAAGGATGGTGTTGTCATCAGAAACAAAGCAAGGTTAGTTGCTCAAGGTTACAGGCAAGAAGAAGGCATTGACTATGATGAAACTTTTGCACCAGTTGCAAGAATTGAAGCTATTAGGTTGTATCTTGCATATGCAGCCTTTAAAAATTTCAAAGTTTATCAGATGGATGTCAAGAGTGCTTTTCTAAATGGAAAACTACAAGAAGAAGTTTATGTTAAACAACCACCAGGTTTTGTTGATCCTAAATTTCCTAATTATGATTTCAAGCTTGATAAAGCTCTATATGGGCTCAAACAAGCTCCAAGAGCCTGGTATAATATCCTGTCTGAGTACCTTATTGAAAATAAATTTACAAGAGGTAAAATTGATAAAACATTATTTTCAAAACGGAATGGTTCTGACATCTTACTAATTCAGATATATGTAGATGATGTTATCTTTGGCTCCACTGACAAGTCAATATGTGACTGATTTGCTAAGATAATGTCAACTCAGTATCAGATGAGTATGATGGGAGAACTTACTTATTTTCTTGGTTTACAAGTTCAACAAAAGCCTGATGGCACTTTTATAAATCAAAGTAAGTATGTGCATGATATGTTAAAGAAATATAAATTTGAAAATTTATCCTCCATGCACACTCCTATGGGTACTCAGGATAAGATAAGTAAGGATGAAACTGGTAAACCAGTTTGTCAATCCACATACCGAGGTATGATTGGTTCCTTACTTTACTTAACTGCTAGCAGGCCTGATATCGTGTTTGCAACATGTTTGTGTGCTCGGTATCAGGCTGATCCTAAAGAATCGCACATGAAAGCAGTTAAGCGCATCTTTAGATATCTTACAGGTACTCCTAACCTGGGTCTTTGGTATCCCAAAGACTCAAACTTTGACCTTGAAGGGTACACAGATGCAGATTTTGCAGGTTGTAGATTGGACAGAAAAAATACAAGTAGAGGATGTCAATTCCTAGGTGGAAGACTAGTTGGTTGGTCATCCAAGAAGCAAAATTCGGTAGCAACTTCCACAGCAGAAGCAGAATACGTTGTTGCAAGAAGTTGTTGTGCTCAATTATTATGGATGCAGTATCAACTCTTAGACTATGGGTTCAACTTTCATAAGACTCCCATTCATTGTGATAACAAGAGTGCTATTGCTATCACAGAGAACCCAGTCCATCACTCCAAAACCAAGCACATTGATATCAGACACCACTTTATTCGAGATAATGTGGAAAAAGGTAAGGTTGAGGTAGATTATGTACCAACAGATGAACAATTGGCCGATGTGTTTACTAAACCTCTCCCTGAGGAAAGGTTTATGTATTTACTAGGGCACTTAGGTATGTTGAATCCTTGATCTTTCTTAATTTTCTTTAAAACTAAGCGCTCAGTATCACTCCTGTTGATACTGACCACTCAGTATCACTAGTCTGTTATCATCAAAATTTAAAATTTTTATTTTTTTTATTAATTTCTAGAGTAAATTAATTGTTTTTATATTTTTAAATTTTTTTTATTTTTTTTTACCTTTTTTACTCAGTATTGGGGTATGACGGCGCTCACACCGACCTTAATCCTCATACTGCTCAATGGTAACCTTTCTTAAAAGGAAAGTTACCGTTGTCACAGGATAAGGCAGTCAAATCAGCCGTTTTTACTTCCCAATACCTTAATTATCTTTCAAATCTCCTATAAATAACCATTTTTTTTTACTTCAAATATTTTTCAAAAGTTATTTCATTATTTCTCTTAAAATTCTCTCTGCGATTAACGATTTCACTCTCTCTTAGCAAGCAAACACACATAAATCAAAATCACAGATGTCAAATTATACTTTCATCGCTCCAGAGGTTGAATCGGAAATCAAATTCCGAGATGATGAACTGCCCAAGTTTGCGAGGAACAACATCACAGCCAACTTCACTATTCCTCAAGCCTGGGTATGCCAAGAATTCACAAACATTGTGACTTTTTTGAAGCATTGCCCAATTACTCGTGCACTGACCTTATCTCCTCGAGCAATTTACCCAGAAATGTTATGCGAATTTTGGTACTCTGCCACACTCGATTCTCCAGATATGATTGCTGGGTGGGTAATTAGAGATCAAAGAAGGGCATTTGTGTCTACTGCTATTATTCGTGAAACACTGAGGCTTCCCGCCCACGCTCAGTATGACCCATTCGTAGACAGAACAGAGGCACGCTCAGTATTGCCATTTTTGGGCCGAAGAGGAACAACGGGCATTATCAAAAGGAATCAATTTGGTCCTATGTGGGGTATTCTCATTACAACGATTATTCGGTGTATGACCCACAAGACGGGTGCTTTGGACCAAATCAATGAATTTGGGATGCAAATAGTACATGCCTTGTACTATGGAAGAAACATTGATTATGCAAGGCTCATTTTCAATGAATTAGCTGCTTTGGTTCGGGCTAACATAAGGGAACGGAATGTCCCTTTCTGCAGATTTTTATCACTCATCTTTCAACACTCAATGCCCACACACACTTATGATGAGTTTCACAGTCCAAGGGTTGATCTTCCTCCTCTTAGTGAGAAGATCTTCTTTTACAGGCCAATCGCAGGAGAGCCTCTCCTGAGTCCTTCTATGTGGGCCATTGTTCAAGGCCACATAAATGATGAAGATGACATGTCTGATACAGAATCAGACAATGATGATGATGATGATAATGATGAAAATAGTGGCAATGGAGCACAAGCCGGTCAAGATGTTGAGATGCAGGATGTTCCACAAGTTCAAGAACCGACTCAACAACATATCTCTCCACCTGCACAGGATCCTGATGCTCCTCATATTGAACCAGTTTTTGATACTGAGTCCTCAGAAGATACACCACTGGTTCTTCAAAGAAGAAGAAGAAATCTTTCCCCTGTCATTATGGGAAACTTCTCATCTGAGGAGGTGCAGCCTGCAAATATTCCATCATTAACTACATCTCTTCAAGCACAAAGCCTAGTTGCAGCCACCGCTACCTTCCAGGTCCAGAACTAATTCCAAGTGCTCAACCAATTGAGGAACCTCATGTCCCTCTTGATGTGGAGATCCAATATGAGCAAACTGCACTGGAAGGTGCTCAGCAAGACAGACAGGTCGGTATTGAAGATATTGGTGCTGCAAATCCACAATCAAATGATCCTGCACCGACCTCTGCAGATGCTAGAAGGGAATCTGACAGAGTCTCAGGTATGAATTTCTAAAAAGCCCTTAAACTTATATATATATATATATATTTCATTCCCAAATAGAGACTAAGTATTGGCCAGTACCAACTCAATACTGACCAAAGTCTCACACGATCTTTCAAATATATATCCTTTTATGGCCAACATAGCTAGCCCACTGTTGCTATGCAAAAATTCATATACTGAGCACACAATTGATCATTGTCAGTCTACAGTTGTCTCATCTTAAAGAGACAATGGTGGTTGATGTCACACTGACACCTACTGGTGCTGCTTGAATAATGTCCAACTTATTTTTGAGTTGGATAGCATAATTCAAGAAATGATCACAAACCCTTAAGCCACAAAATCCAAAAAATTTTCCATGGGGTTTAGCCACATTTCTATTATCACTCTAATACCGAGTGATAAACATTGAAAATAACAAGAAGCACATCCCAGGCTTCGAATACCCAAACCCAAACCTTTTAGTAAATGTGACTTATCCTATACTGAGCTACTTAAATTTACACACTCACTTTTACTAAAATCTTCTTACACATGCTATGCACAAGTCCACAATATTTCATCCTAAACCAGATGAAATACATACTTCACAACCTCTGTTTATATGATTATAGAGTTAAACAACACCACAATTCTATTTGATAAAGCTTTCTTTTTAACCAGTTTTATTTTTTTTATTTCTTTAGCACCATCTGTGCAGAGCATTCAGGCATCACAGGCTGCAGGAGAACAAGTGACTCTGCAAGCAATCATGCAGAATATTCTGGTCATTCAACACACTCAGAATACAATCTTGGCCAGAATGGACACTATGAGTAGGGATATTGACTCCATTAAACAGTCAATCTCACTACTCCAACAACAACATCAGCCTCCATCCACTCCACCATCTTCACATGGTGGACATAATGAAGAAGGAGAAGGAGATGATGATCCTGAGCAAATGAAATCACCCTCCCATGGCAACACTGAGGGTGATACTGATGCTGCGACTGAGCCCATGCCATCCCCTACCATTGAAGAACCACAAGGGGACATGGGTGGTGATACTGATCCTCTTCCCTCCCCATCCAATGATAACAATAAGGGGAGAAGAGACAAAGAGATACTGAGGTTGATCAACCTGAGCCATCTGCTCAGGGGGAGAAAAGACAAAGATTGAATGAAGATCAACCTCCACAACAAGAACAACAACAACATCAGCAAAGCCCTCATACTGAACCACTTCGGTTCCAGTATGAGAGAAGAAGACAAAGAAGCAGGTCAGTATTACACTCTGAAGACCCACTTAAGCCATCTACTCAGGGGGAGACTCACACTGACCTACCACAGCAAGCTTATACTGAGCCACCTGCTCAAGAAGAAAATAACTTGCAAATTGTGGTCTATAGGCCTTTCATCTGGCCTATTGCTGATGATGAAGATGAAGAACCAGATTTAGTGGACTATGCACTAAATCTGGTAGAACAAGAAAGTTCTTCATCATCATCCTCGGATGATGAAGAACCAGAAAATCTGGTGATTAGAAGAAGGAGTTCCTTATCAAGAAGACCTATCAATGCAGTTCTCACGTCTTCTGAATCAAGTGAGGAATCTGCTCCTTTGGTAACAAGACAAAGAAGACCTGTTCATACAATGGACAGTGATACCGAGCAGGCTCCAAGACTGACTCCTCAACAACTCTGGGCAGAACAAGAAAGATTTTTATATGAGCAAGAGTTGGGAGTCAAAACTGAACCAGAATCTGACCCAGATACTGATACTCCTGGTCCTTCCCATAGAATCTCAAGAAAGGGTCCAGACCATATTCAACATTACTGGAATATGGTTGCTGCCAGGACTCAGTTTAAGGAGGAAAGAAAGGAGTTCTTGAAGACTAAAACATTTCCAAATGTAAGGGGATACATTGGTTAAATCTGGATGTCAACAAAGTAAAAGTGAAGCTCAAAGAAGGAAGAATCAATATCACTTGTACTGGCTTAACCAGTCCTCCTGTGAAGTTATTTATTCATGATATTCAAAGAATTGGTCTTCAAGATTGGGTGAGGATCACAAGACTGATCAAAGAGCTTCCAAAGAAATCAACATATGATCAAATAGTCTTGGATGAGATCTGTGCAGTCTCTGCAGTATGTTATGAGAAGGGCTTGCTTCATGAGATTGAGTATAGAACGCTTAGTGTAATGACTGAAGCTTACTCAAACAACAGACCAGAATGTCTTCATACATACAAGTATCTTAGAAAGTACCCTCTTCCTCCTAACCTTGTTTTTCAGGATCAAAAGAGTGTCATATATCCAACTTCTGGATATATGTATACTGACTCAGAGGATAGAGAGTGCTTCATTTCTGAAGAAGATCTACCAAGAGCTCAAATCAGTCACCTTGTTGGACTGAAATGGATGATCACCAAGAAAGAAGACTCTTGGTTCAGAAAGAAGATTGTAGAAGGGATGAACTCAAAAGCAGAGAAGAGTTTGTCCACATCAAACAAGAAGTCTTCTATGAGAATGAAGCCATCAACAGCAAATGAAGAAGAAGATGTTGCTACCTATGCTGTTGTATTTTTTGTTTATCTCGTTGTAATTGTTTTGTTATCATTAGATAGGGGGAGATTGTTAAGGCAAAAAGCCTTACCCATTTGGATCTTAAGATAACAAAACAACGTAGACTAGCTTAGATTAATATGTAGAATAAAATAGCTAAGTTTAGGTCTAATACTGAGTGATCAGTATTGAAACTCAGTATCAGAGCTCAGTATCAGATATTGATACCGAGTACAAGGACTGAGTAGAAGGACTGAGTTACATTTTATTGTGTAACGGACTAAGATCAAATCCCTTAATCTTAGTCATTTTCCTAGTTTAGTCCTTCGGTTACTCCTTTGCCCATTATGTAAGATCTCTATATCATTATAAATAGAGATCATCTTGGAAAGGAGAACTCAACCAATTCACTTTACACTTTCATACCTTTTGTAATTGATCAATGGTCTTGTTATTCCGCAACAAGCCACACTTAGTGGAATTATACATTTGACTCATATCTTGTTCTTATACAATATTTGTATTAAGTTATAATTATCTAATCAATTAACCATCTAAACCAGAGTGTTGTGACCTAACACTTCAAGGTTCATCTAATGCCGCAGAAGCCACACAAGACGAATAATAACCATCGATCGATCCAACAATGCCATGGATTAGGTACGCAACACAGGAAACCAACAACACGACCAAGGCGATACAAACCTTGGATGCACAACTGAAGAGGTATGCACGCATGGAAGTCGCTGCGCAAGCAGTCATCCAACCACCCGTAACAAACCGAACACAACTCATGCACCTATACGGTAGACACCCCCGAAGAAGCACCAGCTAGTAGTCACCCGCAGGGCCCGAAGGCCAAGCAAGCATCCAAAAGCCAAAGCAACCCCAGAATGCACCGAGCGATGCAGGAACATAGGGACCATGCCTCAGCTGCTATACAACAAACCCTTAAACTATATAGCCATTTGAATACTAGGTGGGCCATAAGGCAACAATCAGACAAGAACATGCAATAAAGCAAATATTCTAAGGCTATACGGTTCACGGAAATATCGCTAGCAACCAACCACTTACAGTGTTGCGAGGCTCACAACGCCACATCGAGCAGAGGGTTTTATGGCACGCTCGGCCTCGCTGGATAACCGACACCACAGGCGTTGCAAGGCTCACACCGCCACATCGAGCAGAGGGTTTTATGGATCGCTCGGCCTTGCTGGATAACCGACACCACAGGCGTTGCGAGGCTCACAACGCCACATCGAGCAGAGGGTTTTATGGCTCGCTCGGCCTCATTCTATAGCCCACACCACTGGCGTTGCGAGGCAACAATGCCACATCGAGACGAGGGTTTAATGGCTCGCTCGGCCTCATTCTATAGCCCACACTACTGGCGTCGCGAGGCAACAATGCCACATCGAGACGAGGGTTTTATGGCTCGCTCGGCCTGACTCTATCATCGCATGCAGCGTTGCGAGACAACAACACCATATCGCGTGCTAGAACCTGCTAGTACCTATATATACATTATGTACAAAAACCTAAGTGACAGGAACAGACATTGATTTGGCCAATAAGTCACAATTTTTTTTTGACCAGGCACGATGTCCGGGCTAGCGATCACGATGTCCGAACGAGCGAGCACGGTGTCGGACCAGTGATCACGATGTCCGGACCAGCGATCACGGTGTCCGGACTAGCGATCACGGTGTCCGGACTAGCGATCACGGTGTCCGGACCAGCGAGCACGGTGTCCGGACCAGCGGGCACGATGTCCGGACCATTGGGCTCGATGTCTGGACCAGTGGGCACGATGTCCGGGCTAGCGATCATGATGTCCGGACTAGCGGGCACGATGTCCGGACCAGCGGGCACGATGTCTGGACGAGCGATCACGATGTCCGGACCAGCGATCACGATGTCCGGACCAGCGTGAACGATGTCCGGACCAGCGTGCACTATGTCCGGACCAGCGTGCACGATGTCCGGACAAGCGATCACGATGTCCGGACTAGCGATCACGATGTCCGGACTAGCGATCACGATGTCCGAACAAACGATCACGGTCTCTGGACCAGCGATCACGATGTCCGGACCAGCGAGCACCATCTCCGGACCAGGTGGCACGATGTCCGGATCAGCGATCACGATGTCCGGTCCAGCGATCACGATGTCCGGACCACCGGTCACGATGTCCGGACTCGACAAGGCAACAGGCACGTTTTCATCGGCGACGGGCACGGTGTGCGGCTCGGGATGGGCACAGGGTGTTTTCTTGGCGGCGACTTGGGGGGGAGGCACAACCCCGTGCCATTTACTCGGCTACCTCCAGCTCCCCCCAAGTCGAGTCAGTCCCATGAAAGGGCCCTTGGGGGGGAGGCAAAATCCCTTGAAAGGGCCCTTGGCGAGTCAGTCCCATGGCTCTCACAGCTCCCCCTATATATACATTATGCACAAAAACCTAAGTGATAGGATCAGAAATTGATTTGGCCAATAAGTCACAATTTTTAAAATGTGCTCGGATTTGTCCGAAATTTTGAATGATCGTTATTAATTATAAAAGAAGAGACTTTCGAAAAAGAATTTTCATTTTCGGGCAATTTCGGCCCGTTCCGTAGGCTTCATTCGGGCCGGGTAGGACTTTCACGAGGTTAAGTAACAAATAAGCAAAATTTTCGCCGGAGTGGCATTTTCGTTTTTGGGGGTGACGCGTCTACGGCACAAGTTGACGTCGGGAACAAAGTTTTATTTTTTTCGGGCACGTTTGGCCCGTGGCCCAATGCAAGGGCGCTTCGGCCGGGATTGGCTCGTCCTCGCCAAACCATGTATACACACACGTGTGATTTCAAGCTAACCCTTCATGATTCCTCTCTATGGGCGTAAATAGCATTTTGTTTTATTTTTTTGGGCGAATGCGGTATCGGGCCCGAGGGTAGGGCGTTTCGCGTCGTAGGCTTAATTCGGTCCGGGTAGGACTTTGCCAAAGTTATGTAAAGGAGCATGCTCAATTGTCGTCGGATTGCCACGAGACTTTTGACCCGTTGAGATAACGAGTAGCCGTTGGGAACAAAGTTTTATTTTTCCCGGTGGAGTTTTTTCTTTGGTTGGTCGGGGTTGGTACGAAACAATGTGTATACACACATGTCGGTGTTCTCCACAATCTTTACTAATTGTTGGCACAATACTCATACATATATTTTTCTTTGCTTTCGTTCGGGGAAGGCCTTATCGGGCTCGTAGGACGTGTCGGGCTTCGTCTTGCCGTAGTAACCGGGTGTTAACCTCCCCGGACGGTTTGCCACGACTCGTTGCGCCATGGTTGCAACGATTTTAGCAAGGAAGACGCTTCCGGTGACGGCTCGTTAGCCTAGCCGTTGGTGGTCTCAAACGGCCGCGGGCGTCGGTTGGGCATTGTGGGGGAGCCAGTGGTCTGAAAGGATTCTACGCGCCGCTTGATGGGAATTGTACTTCAAGGCGGCCCGCACGACTCATCCGTTGCACGAGCTTAGCCAACGTCACGTGCCTTTTGGGGCCGAGGCCCCTACTGCTGGTCGGCAAACAGGCGGCGGGCACACGCATCGCTTCTAGCCTGGATTCTGACTTAGTGGCGTTCAGTCATAATCCAGCGCACGGTAGCTTCGTGCCACTGGCTTTTCAACCAAGCGCGATGACCAATTATGCGAATCAACGGTTCCTCTCATACTAGGTTGAATTACTATTGCGACACTGTCATCAGTAGGGTAAAACTAACCTGTCTCACGATGGTCTAAACCCAACTCACGTTCCCTATTGGTGGGTGAACAATCCAACACTTGGTGAATTCTGCTTCACAATGATAGGAAGAGCCGACATCGAAGGATCAAAAAGCAACGTCGTTATGAACGCTTGGCTGCCACAAGCCTGTTATCCCTGTGGTAACTTTTCTGACACCACTAGCTTCAAATTCCGAAGGTCTAAAGGATCGTTGGTGTTAAGGCAAAAAAAGCCTTACCTCTTTTAATCTTAGGATAACAAAACAACCTAGACTAGCTTAGATTAAATAGTAGATTAAATTAGCTAAGTTTAGGAGTGATACTTTGTTTGGCCAGTATTGGCCACTCAGTATCAGCATTCAGTATTGGATAATCAATACTGAGTAGAAGGACTGAGTTACAGTCAGTATAGTAACGGACTAAGATCAAATCCCTTGATCTTAGTCATTTCCTTAGCTTAGTCCTTCGGTTACTCCTTTGCCCTTTATCTAAGATCTCTATACCACTATAAATAGAGATCATCTTGCAAAGGAGTATTCACCAATTCACGTATTCACTTCCATACATTTGTAATTGATCAGTGGTCTTGTTATTCCGCAACAAGCCACACTTAGTGAATTTATACATTGACTATATTCTTGTGTTATCACTTTAATATTTCATTAAGTATAATAATCTATCAATTAACATTACAAACCAGGGTTGTTGTGACCTAACAACTTGTATCAGAGCAGGCTAAATTAATTATTATTTAGTCGATCTATTACCCTTGCAGCCATTCCCTATATTTATCCTTCCAACACTCAAAAATCCAAAATGTCTACAATCATAGCACCGATTATGTCTGGTAAGGGAGTGCCCATCTTTGATGGAAAAGACTTTCATCAATGGAAGCTTAAAGCTGAGTGGTATCTTGAATCCATTCATCATGAGATGCTCACTGTGTTAAATGATGGTCCTATCATTCCACAAACTGTGGAACCCGTTGCTGCTACTGATGATGCTCCTGAGAGCACAAGAATAGTTCCTAAACTGAAACACACCTGGACTGATACTGACTGTCAGTTATTCAGTCTAGTCTCAAGAGCAAAGGGGTTGATTGGTAATGCTGTTACCAAAGAAATACTTAATACAATTATGAAATCGCCAACAACAAAGGCTATGTGGAATAGTCTATCAATCACTTATGAAGGCACACCAAAGGTGAAGTTGCAGAGGAAAAGCAACATGAGAAGGAAGTATGAAAACTTCTTCTCTAGTCCAAATGAAGACATCACTACTCTCTATAACAGGTTCAATACTGTTGTCCATGATTTAATCAGTGTAGGCATTGTGAAGGAGGAAGGAGAGCTTGTTCAAAAGTTCTTGGATAGTCATCCTCAACAGTTTCTTGACATGACAAATTCTGTCAATGCTGCCAACAACATTGAGTCATACACTCTTCAAACTCTGTATGGTTTAATGTTGAATCATGAGGAGAATAATGCTGCAAGACTGATCAACTGGAAGAAAACTGACAAGTCTTCCACTGCATGGCTCTAGTTGTGCAACAGGCATATACTGTTACTGAGCCTGAAGAACCAGAAGTTGATCTTGCTGATGATGAGGCAGAAGAGCTTGAAACACAAATGGCTCTTATGTCTATGAAGCTGGATCAGTTGAAAAAGAAGAGGCTTGGTGTCAGCTCTTCCAATACTGACCCAAGATCAGGTCTTTGCTATAGGTGTGGAAAGCCTGGGCACATTGCTGCTAATTGTCATACCAAGTCAACTGAAACTGATCAGAATGACAAGATTGCATACCGAGCTAAAAGGTATGAAGACAAGTATGTCAAGCTAAAGAACTGGAGCAAAGGGAAGAATGCGGCAGGGAATGGAGCACCTCATCAAGCACATTACTCCGAGGCTTGGATGGATGAGGAGATAAGTGATGATGAGGAAGAGATTGAGAACAAAGCCTTCATGGCTTTTACTGAAGAAGATTTGAAGAGCTCCTTTGAAAGAGATATCAAAGAAGATGAGAGGATGAGTGTCCATACTGATTGGGATTCCACTAAGTTGTACAAGGTGAGTTCCTTTCAAACTAATTCAGATAATGAAAAAGAAAAGATTTTTGAGTATATGATTGTTGATCTTAAGACTTTAGTATAGAGAGAAAAAGCGTTAAATTTAACAATTCTTGAACTTGAAAGGGTAAATAACGAACATTTAGATAAATTAGCAAAATTTAAAGATTTAGAACTAGATTTTTTAAACTTACAAGACATTAACCAAAGATTAGCTGATAAAGCTCATTTACACAAACTAGAAAAAGAAAAATTTGAAAATCAGTGTAAATCTTGGGGAAATGCATCTATTAAACTAAATAAATGTCTTAATCAACAATTTCCAGCAAATGTGAGGGCTGCACTTGGTGTTGATCCTCAGTTAAAAATAGAAATAATTTTGCTGATTTATTTGATGAATTTTCTGATATGAACCCTATTCAGTTTGTAGCAAAAACATTTTGTGAAATGGGATGTCAAACTGAGTCAGATGATGAGGATAAGATAATTTTTGAAAAACCAATTGGTCCTTTCGTTTGTTCTAAGTGCTATACTGAACTACAAGAGCTCGGTATTGAATTTCCTGAAAAAGAAATTTCTGATATTGACCTCCAAATTGTGCAGTATAACACTTCTGCTGTTTTCCATTTGAAGTTTTATTTAGCACAACTACTTTTGAGATATATAAAGAACCTGAGTCTACAGGAAAGAAAACCACTACTACTCAAAATGTTTTATCTAATACTGAGTCTACAGGAACAGCAAAGTCAACTTCTCAAGAATCTAAAGAACCTGTTCAAGTTGTCATTCTAAAACATGATAAAAAGAAAACAACTTCAACAGGATCTTCAAGTGGAAAAAACAAGTAGTCAAATGATAAAAAGACTTCTCTGCCTAATAAAACTAAGACACCAGAACCATCTCCTTCAAAACCAATCAAAAATAACATTAAAAATCCATTAAAAAATGACAAAAATAACATTTTAAAATCTATTGCTGATCAGATCAAAATTTTAAGTCAAAAGTTTGCAAAACTAACTCAAACTTATCAACCAAAAGTCAAACAATTTTCTAAAATTCCTTATGAAAATATGTTTAGAAATAGACCTAGAAAATGTTATAGATGTCATCATACTGGACATAAAGGAGATGAATGCTGGACTGATCTCTCAAGTCCTAGGTACTCAGTACCAAAGAAAAGGAGAGAAACTAAGTCAGTATCACCAAAGAAAACCTCAAAGGTTTCTCCTGAAGTGATACTGACCTCTCTAACAAAAAGGATCAACTCAACCCCCGTTTCTCCTACCAAAGGTCCCATTCAAAAATGGGTTCCTAAAAAGAACTAACTCTTACTTTTGTGTCTTGTGAAGGGTAACAGAAAATGGTACCTAGATAGTCGCTGCTCAAGACACATGACTGGCAGTATGGAGTACCTCCTCAACTATACCCTAGGGAAGGGTCCTTCTGTCAAGTTTGGGGATGATTCTATAGGGAAAACAAGAGGGTATAGAGTTATCAAGGCAGTCAACATAACTTTTAAAAGAGTTGCCTATGTAGAGGGTCTTAAACACAATCTGCTCAGTATCAGCCAGATGTGTGATGATGACAATGAAGCTCGTTTCAGAAAGATTGCATGAATCATCTACAATGAAAAAGGGCAACCTGTACTCATTGCTAGAAGAGAAAAAGATGTATATGTGGTCAATCTGTCTGAAATAGACCCCACTATTCGAGTTTGCCTGCTATCTAAAGTCAAACCAGAATTACATTGGTTATGGTACAAGAAGCTCTCTCACATAAATTTCAGAAACATAAATGAGCTCAGTATTAAGAAACTGGTGAGAGGGTTGCCCACTATTACTTATTCAAAAGATAAGTTATGCTCAGCATGTGAAATGGGCAAGCAGAAGAAGAGTTCATTCAAGTCAAAGTTTAATCATTCCATTAATGAACCTCTGACAATGATACATATGGATCTTTTTGGCCCCATTAGCACACCATCTTTGGCCAAAAAGATCTATACATTAGTCCTAGTTGATGAATTCTCAAGATACACTTGGGTTGTTTTTCTAAAGACTAAAGCCGATGCAACAATAGAAATCATTGCCTTCATTAAAAGAGAAGAACTTCAAAAAGGCAAAAAGGTCAAACAACTAAGAAGTGACCATGGTACTGAGGTTAAGAACTCAGTATTGGCTGATTTCTGTGAAGAAAAAGGAATCGTACAAAACTTCTCTGCAGCCTACACACCACAACAAAATGGTGTTGTAGAATGAAAGAATACAACCTTGATTGAAGCTGCAAGAACTTTGTTATGCCATGCTGGACTGGCACTGAGCTTCTAGGCAGAAGCTGTCAATTGTGCAAATTTTACTCAGACCAGAGCTACAATAGTCCAGAGACATCAAAAGACTCCTTATGAGTTATATAATGGCAAGGTTCCTAATGTGGAATATTTCCACATATTTGGGAGTAAATGTTTTGTACTCAGTACTAAACAAAATCTCAACAAATTTTTCTCCCAAAGCAAATGAAGGTGTGTTCATGGGCTACTCTCCACACTCTAAAGCCTTCAGAGTGTATGTTATCTCAACTAAGATGATTGTAGAATCTATTCATGTTACATTTGATGAAAATCAGAATGAGCATTCTACCTCAACAACAGAAGACATCAGTGGCATAGAAATTCTATGCAATCCAGAAAACTCAATTGCAGAACAGCCCAAGTCTCACCCATACTATGTTGATCATGGTATTTGTTCAATTGGACCAATAATATTAGAATGAGGATGATCTCTGTGTTCCCTTAGATTGTTGCTCAGGGTTACAGGCTAGAAGAAGGCATTGACTATGATGAAACTTTCGCACCAGTTGCAAGAATTGAAGCTATTAGGTTGTATCTTGCATATGCAGCTTTCAAGAATTTCAAAGTTTATCAGATGGATGTCAAGAGTGCTTTTCTTAATGGAAAACTACAGGAGGAAGTTTATGTTAAACAACCACCAGGTTTTGTTGATCCTAAATTTCCTAATTATGTTTTTAAGCTTGATAAAGCTCTATATGGGCTCAAACAAGCTCCCAGAGCCTGGTATGATACCCTGTCTGAGTACTTAATTGAAAATAAGTTTATAAGAGGTAAAATTGACAAAACATTATTTTCAAAAAGGAAAGGATCTGACATTTTACTCATTCAAATATATGTAGATGACATTATATTAGGCTCCGCTGACAAGTCAATGTGTGACTGGTTTGCTTAGATAATGTCATCTCAGTATCAGATGAGTATGATGGGAGAACTTACTTACTTTCTTGGTTTACAAGTTGAACAAAAGCCTGATGGCACTTTCATAAATCAAAGTAAGTATGTGCATGACATGCTTAAGAAATATAAATTTGAAAATTTATCTTCCATGCACACTCCTATGGGTACTCAGGATAAAATAAGTAAAGATGAAACTGGTAAACCAGTATGTCAATCCACATACCGAGGTATGATTGGTTCTCTACTCTACTTAACAGCTAGCAGGCCTGATATCATGTGTGCTCGGTATCAGGCTGATCCTAAAGAATCACATATGAAAGCTGTTAAGCACATTTTTAGATATCTTTCAGGTACTCCTAACATGGGTCTTTGGTATCCCAAAGACTCAAACTTTGACCTTGAAGGGTATACAGATGCAGATTTTGCAGGTTGTAGGTTGGACTAGAAGAGTACAAGTGGAGGATGTCAATTCCTCGGTGGCAGACTAGTTGGTTGGTCATCCAAGACACAAAACTCAGTAGCAACTTCTACTGCAGAAGCAGAATATGTTGCTGCAGGAAGTTGTTGTGCTCAACTCTTGTGGATGCAGTATCAACTAATGGACTATGGGTTCAATTTCCAGAAGACACCAATACATTGTGATAACAAGAGTGCTATTGCTATTACTGAAAACCCAGTCCATCACTCCAGATCAAAGCACATTGATATCAGACACCACTTTATTCGAGATAATGTGGAAAAGGGTAAGGTTGAGGTAGATTTTGTTCCTACAGATGATCAATTGGCCGATGTGTTTACTAAACCTCTCTCTGAGGAAAGGTTTATGTACTTACTAGGACAATTGGGTTTGCTGAATCCTTAATTTTCCTTAAAATTTTCTGATACTGACTGATCAGTATTACTTTAAATACTGACCAACTCAGTATCACTCGTCTGATTTATCAAAATTTATAAATTTTCATTTTTTATTAATTTATGGTTTAAATTAAATGTTTTTATGATTTTTAATTTTTTTTAATTTAAATTTTTCTAACTCGGTATTGGAGTCCTGGAGTGATAAAACTGACTTTTAATCCTTATACTCCCCAACGGTAACCTTTCTTGATAAGAGAGTTACCGTTGACACAGGATAAGGCTGTTAAATCAGCCGGTTTTACTTCCCAATACCGCAATTATCTCTAAATTAAGTATAAATACCCGTTTTCTCTTTCTTTAAAATTTTTCAACAGTTATTTCTTACTTTCTCATTCGATTCTCTCTGCGATTAACGATTTCACTATCTCTTTCCAAGCAAATTTCTTCAATCAAAATCGCAGATGGCTAATTACAAATTCTTCGCACCGGAGGCTGCACCGACAACTCAGTTTCGAAACGACGAAGTGCCCAAATTTTCGAGGAACAACATCACCGCAAACTTTAACATTCCTCAGGCTTGGGCGTGCCCTGAATTCACTCACATGATTACATATCTGAAGCATTGTCCGATTACTCAAGCACTGATTATTTCTGCTCGTGCAATCTATCCGGAAATGTTGTGTGAATTCTGGTACTCTGCTAAACTTGACTCTCCGGACATGATTACCGGTTGGGTTATTCGAGAACAAAGAAGGGATTTTGTTTCCACAACAATAATTCGGGAAACACTGAGACTTCCCGCTCACGCTCAGTATGATCCCTTTATTGACCGAACAGAGGCTTGCTCAGTGTTACCATTCATTGGACGCAGAGGTACCACGTGCATTATTAAACGAAATGAATTTGGTCCAATGTGGGGTCTCTTAATTTCCCCACTTATTAGGTTTATGACCCATAAGACAGGGGCATTGGATCAAATAAACGAATTCGGGATGCAGATTGTTCATGCCATGTATCATGGTCGAGATATTGATTATGCTAGACTATTCTTTAATGAAATAGCTTCTCTGATTCGGGCTCCAAACAGAGAACCCAATGTTCCTTTCTGCAGATTTCTTTCTCTCATTTTTCAAAGTGGCATGCCTCCTCATGTCTATGATGAGTTCAATAGTCCAAGGGTGGACCTTCCTCCACTAAGTGAGAAGATTTATTTTTACAGGCCAAGAGAAGGAGAGCCTGTACCGAGTCACTCCATGTGGGCTATAGTCCAGGCACACATCAATGATGAACAATATTCTGATACTGAATCAGAAAATGATGATAATGATGATGACAGTGGTGATGGTGGGAATGATGCTCCAGATACTGACATGATGGAAGCTCAACCAGCGGTAGTACAAGAAGCACCACATATTTCTCCACCTGCACAGGATCCTGATGCTCCTTATATTGCAGCAGCTTCTGATATTGAGTCCTCAGAAGACACACCACTGGTCATCCAAAGAAGAAGAAGAAACCTTTCCCCAGTTCTAATGGGAAACTTATCATCAGAAGAGATGCAACCCGGAAATGTTCCTTCATTAACTACATCTCTTCAAGCACAAAGCTTAGTTGCAACCAACGCTGACCTTCCAGGTCCTGAACTCGAACCAACTGCTCAACATATTGAGGAACCCCATGCTCCTCTCGATGTAGAAATTCAGTTTGAGCAGCATTCACTGGAAGGTGCAGATGTCAGAAGAGAAGACGCTCCTGAAGGTGCTGGTGCCTCAAATCAACATACAGAAGATCCAGCACCGACCTCAAATGATGCAAGCAGAGAATCCGACAAAGTCTCAGGTATGAATTTCTAAAAAGCCCTAAACTTTTATATATATATATATATATATAATTTTCCCAAATATAGACTATGTATTGGCCAGTACCAACTCAATACTGACCACAGTCTCATACGAACTTTCAAATATATCCACTTATGGCCAACATAGTTAGCCCACTGCTGCTATGCAAAATTCATATACTGAGCATCTCAATGATCATTGTCAGTCTACAGTTGTCTCAACATTTAAAGAGACAATGGTGGTTGATGTCATACTGACACCCACTGGTGCTGCTTGAATTATGACCAACTTATTATTTGAGTTGGGTCACATGATTCAAGAAATGATCACAAACCTTTTAAGCCACATTAGCCAAAATTTTTCATGGGTTTAGCCACATTTCTGTTATCACTCTGATACCGAGTGATAAACATTGAAAATAATAAGAAGCACATCCCAGGCTTCGATTTCCCAAACCAAAACCTTTTTAGTAAATGTGACCTATCCTATCCTGAGCTACTTCAATTTTCACACTCACCTTTACTAATGTTTTCTTACACATGCTATGCACAAGTTCACAATATTTCATCATGAACCAGATGGAATACAGACTTCAAAAATCTGTTTATATGATTATAGAGTTAACCAACACCACAATTCTATTTGATAAACTTTTCTTACTAACCAGTTTTCTGTTTTTGTTTCTTTAGCACCATCTGTGCAGGGCCAAAGGGCACAAGCCACTCAGTCTCAGGAAGTACATGGGGCTTTACAAACTATTCTAAATTAAATCCTGGCTATGCAGACCACTCAGAATAATATTCGGGCCAGGATGGATGCCATGAGTACTGAGATAGACTCCTTAAAGCAGTCAGTGACACTCCTTCAGCAACAACAACAGCCTCCACCACCTCCACAATCTCCAACTGGAGGAAATAATGATGA
>OY970825.1:68215776-68218276 GCA_963853835.1 Calendula officinalis | reverse complement strand
TCGATGCATGAGCTTGAACAACGTGGATCACTTAGACCGCTTCAAGGTTCATCTATTGCCGCAGGAGCCACACAAGACGAATAATAACCATCGATCGATCCAACAATGCCATGGATTAGGTACGCAACACAGGAAACCAACAACACGACCAAGGCGATACAAACCTTGGACGCACAACTGAAGAGGTATGCACGCATGGAAGTCGCTACGCAAGCAGTCATCCAACCACCCGTAACAAACCAAACACAACTCATGCACCTTTACGGTAGACACCCCTGAAAAAGCACCAGCTAGAAGTCACCCGCAGGGCCCGAAGGCCAAGAAAGCATCCAAAAGCCAAAGCAACCCCGGAATGCACCGAGCGATGCAGGAACACAGGGACCATGCCTCAGCTGCTAAACTACAAACCCTTAAACTATATAGCCATTCGAATACTAGGTGCGCCTTAAGGCAACAATCAGACAAGAACATGCAGTAAAGCCAATATTCTAAGGCTATAATGTTCGCGGAAATATCGCTAGCAACCAACCACTTGCAGCGTTGCAACGCTCACAACGCCACATCGAGCAGAGGGTTTTATTGCTCGCTTGGACTCGCTGGATAACCGATACCACAGGCGTTGCGAGGCTCACAACGCCACATCGAGTAGAGGGTTTTATGGGTCGCTCGACCTCATTCTATAGCCCACACCACTGGCGTTGCGAGGCAACAATGCCACATCGAGACGAGGGTTTTATGGCTCGCTCAGCCTCATTCTATAGCCCACACCACTGGCGTTGCGAGGCAACAATGCCACATCGAGACGAGGGTTTTATGGCTCGCTCGGCCTCACTCTATCATCGCATGCAGCGTTGCGAGGCAACAACACCACATCGAGTGCTATAACCTGCTAGCACCTATATATACATTATGTACAAAAACCTAAGTGACAGGAACAGACATTGATTTGGCCAATCAGTCACAATTTTTTTTTGATCAGGCACGATGTCCGGGATAGCGATCACGATGTCCGGACGAGCGAGCACGGTGTCCGGACCAGCGAGAACGATGTCCGGACCAGTGATCACGTTGTCCGGACCAGCGAGCACGATGTCCGGACTAGCGATCACGATGTTCGGACCAGCGGGCACGATGTCCGGACCAGTGGGCACGATGTCCGGGCTAGCGATCACGATGTCCGGACGAGCGATCACGATGTCCGGACTAGCGATCACGATGTCCCGACCAGCGATCACTATGTCCGGACCAGCGGGCACGATGTGAGGACCAGCGGGCACAGTGTCCGGACCAGCGATGACGATGCCCCGACCAGCGGGCACAATGTCCGGACCAGCGGGCACGATATCCGGACCAACGGGCACGATGTCCGGACCAGCGATCACGATGTCCGAACCAACAATCACGAAGTCCGGACCAGCGTGCACGATGTCCGGACCAGCGTGCACGATGTCCGGACTAGCGATCACGATGTCCAGACTAGCGATCACGATGTCCGGACTAGCGATCACGATGTCCGGACTAGCGAACACGATGTCCGAACAAACGATCACGGTGTCTGGACCAGCGATCACGATGTCCGGACCAGCGGGCACCATGTCCGGACCAGGCGATCACGATGTCTGGACCAGCGATCACGATGTCTGGACCAGCGATCACGATGTCCGGACCACCGGTCACGATGTCCGGACTTGACAAGGGAACAGGCACATTTTGATCGGCGACGGGCACGGTGTGCGGCTCGGGACGGGCACGGGGTGTTTTCAGGGCGGCGACTTGGGGTGGAGGCACAACCCCGTGCCATTTACTCGGCTACCTCCAGGCCATGGGCGCCAAAATCCCTTGAAAGGGCTCTTGGCGAGTCAGTCCCATGGCTCTCACAGCTCCCCCTATATATACATTATGCACAAAAACCTAAGTGACAGGAACAGACATTGATTTGGCCAATAAGTCACAATTTTTAAAATGTGCTCGGATTTGTCCAAAATTTTGCATGATCGTTATTAATTATAAAAGAAGACACTTTCGAAAAAGAATTTTCATTTTCGGGAAATTTCGGCCGGTGTCGTAGGCTTAAATTAGGGCCGGGTAGGACTTTCTCGAGGTTAAGTAAGAAATAAGCAAAATTTTCGCCGGAGTGGCATTTTCGTTTTTGGGGGTGACCCGTCTACGGCACAAGTTGACGTCGGGAACAAAGTTTTATTTTTTTCGGGCGCGTTTGGCCCGTGGCCCGATGCAAGGGTGCTTCGGCCGGGATTGGCTCGTCCTCGCCAAACCATGTATACACACATGTGTGATTTCAAGCTAACCCTTCATGATTCCTCTGTATGGGCGTAAATAGCATTTTGTTTTATTTTTTTGGGAGAATGCGGAATCGGGCTCGAGGGTAGGGCGTTTCGCGTCGTAGGCTTAACTCGGTCTGGGTAGGACTTTGCCGAGGTTACGTAAAGGAGCATGCTCAATTGTCGTCGGATTGCCATGAGACTTTTGACACGTTGAGATA
>OY970825.1:68180776-68195776 GCA_963853835.1 Calendula officinalis | reverse complement strand
TTGAGATATATGTAACGCATCTCGTCTGACTGAGATGGGAGATACTCGATCAAAGAACTCGGCTCCCAATACTGCTCGATTATCATCCATGGGTATGATCGTGAAGTCCAATGTATCCTCCCAATCTCCGATCTTCACAGGTACCGAATGGGCGATCCCGGTAACGTGTAAGGCTGGGGCGAAGGCGGCTTTGATCCAAGCCCGTTCTTTGGTATAATAAATTCCCAACTGTTTGGTTTCATGTTCGGCTATGAAGTTATGGGACGCACCTGTATCCAACAAGGTCTTCACCTCCTTTCCGTTAATCTTTGCTTTGACAAACATGAGACTGCTCCCCTCCTTATTGGTCTTCTTCTTCATGGCCGAGTTAAGGACTCACACATCTCCTTCTGTTTCTTCCTTCTCTTCTACACGAATCATCGTGTAGAAGGTTTTCTGTTAGGTCACAACAACCCTGGTTTAGATGGTTAATTGATTGGATAATTATAACTCAAGACAAATATTGTATAAGAACAAGATATGAGTCAAATGTATAATTCCACTAAGTGTGGCTTGTTGCGGAATAACAAGACCACTGATCAATTACAATAGATATGAAAGTGTAAAGTGAATTGGTGAGTTCTCCTTTGTAAGATGATCTCTATTTATAATGATATAGAAATCTTACATAATGGGCAAAGGAGTAACCGAAGGACTAAACTTGGAAAATGACTAAGATCAAGGGATTTGATCTTAGTCCGTTACATAACAAAATGTAACTCAGTCCTTCTACTCAGTCCTAGTACTCAGTATCACTATCTGATACTGAGCTCTGATATTGAGTTCCAATACTGATCACTCAGTATTAGACCTAGACTTAGTTGTTTTATTCTACATATTAATCAAAGCTAGTCTAGGTTGTTTTGTTATCTTAAGATCCAAAGGGGTAAGGCTTTTTGCCTTAACAATCTCCCCCTATCTAATGATAACAAAACAATTACAAAGAGATAAAAAGAAATAGAAAATACAACAGCATAGGTAGCAAAATCTTCTTCTTCATCTGCTGTTGATGGCTTCATTCTCATAGAAGACTTCTTGTTTGATGTGGACAAACTCTTCTCTGCTCTTGAGTTCATCCCTTCTACAATTAAGAACTGCAACAATCTACTTTCTGAACCAAGAGTCTTCTTTCTTGGTGATCATCCATTTCAGTCCAACAAGGTGACTCTATCTTATGAAGCAAGCCCTTCTCATAGCATACAGCAGCTACTGCATAGATCTCATCCAAGACTATTTGATCATAAGTTGATTTCTTTGGAAGCTCTTTGATCAGTCTTGTGATCTTCACCCAGTGTTGAAGACCAATTCTTTGAATATCATGAATAAATATCTTAATGGGAGGACTGGTTAAACCAGTACAAGTGATAGTGATTCTTCCTTCTTTGAGCTTCACTTTTACTTTATTGACATCCAGATTCAACCAATGTATCCCCCTTACATTTGGAAATGTTTTGGTCTTCAAGAACTCCTTCCTTTCCTCCTTATACTGAGTCCTAGCAGCAACCATATTCCAATAATGTTGAATATGGTCAGGACCCTTTCTTGAGATTCTATGTGAAGGACCAGGAGTATCAGTATCTGGGTCAGATTCTGGATCAGCTTTGATACCCAACTCTTGCTCATATAAAAATCTCTCTTGTTCTGCACAGAGTTATTGAGAAGTCAGTCTTGGAGCCTGCTCGGTATCACTGTCCAATGTATGAACAGGTCTTCTTTGTCTTGTTACCAAAGGAGTAGGTTCCTCACTTGATTCAGAAGAAGTGAGAACTGCATTGATGGGTCTTCTTGATAGGGAACTCCTTCTTCTAATCACCAAATTTTCTGGTTCTTCATCATCCGAGGATGATGATGAAGAACTTTCTTGTTCTACCAGATTTAGTGCATAGTTCACTAGATCTGGTTCTTCATCTTCATCATCAGCAATAGGCCAGATGAAAGGCCTATAGACCACAATTTGCAAATCATTCTCCTCACGAGCAGGTGGCTCAGAATAAGTTTGTTGTGGTTGGTCAGTATGAGTCTCCCCCTGAGCAGATGGCTCAAGTGGGTCTTGAACTTGTAATGCTGGCCTAGTTCTTTGTCTTCTTCTCTCATACTGAATCCGAAGTGGCTCAGTATGAGGGCTTTGCTGATGTTGTTGTTCTTGTTGTGGAGGTTGATCTTCATTTAATCTTCTTCTTTTCTCCCCCTGAGCAGATGGCTCAGTTTGATCAACCTCAGTATCTCTTTGTCTCTTCTCCCCCTTATTGTTTTCATTGGTTGGGGAGGGAAGAGGATCAGTATCACCACCCATGTCCCCTTCAGGTTCTTCAAGAGTAGGGGAGGGCATGGGCTCAGTGGCAGCATCAGTATCACAATCATCTCCTTCTCTTTCTCCTTCTTCATTGTGTTCACCATGTGAAAATGGTGGAGTTGGTGGAGGCTGATGTGGTTGTTTAAGTAGTGAGACTGACTGTTTTAGTGAGTCAATATCACTACTCATAGTGTCCATTCTGGCCAGGATGATAGTCTGAATATGTTGGATGGCCAGAATATGCTGCATGATCGCTTGCAGAGTCACTTGTCTCCTGCAGCCTGTGATGCCTGAATGCCCTGCACAGATGGTGCTAAAGAAACAAAAAATATAAAACTGGTTAAAAAAGAAAGGTTTATCAAATAGAATTGTGGTGTTGTTTAACTCTATAATCATATAAACAGAGTTTTTGAAGTCTGTATTTCATCTGGTTTATGATGAAATATTGTGGACTTGTGCATAGCATGTGTAAGAAGATTTTAGTAAAAGTGAGTGTGTAAATTTAAGTAGCTCAGTATAGGATAAGTCACATTTACTAAAAGGTTTGGGTTTGGGAATTCGAAGCCTGGGATGTGCTTCTTGTTATTTTCAATGTTTATCACTCGGTATTAGAGTGATAACAGAAATGTGGCTAAACCCCATGGAAAGTTTTTGGATTTTGTGGCTTAAGGGTTTGTGATCATTTCTTGAATTATGCTACCCAACTCAAAAATAAGTTGGACATTATTCAAGCAGCACCAGTGGGTGTAAGTTTGACATCAACCACCATTGTCTCTTTAAATGTTGGAACAACTATAGACTGACAATGATCAATTATGTGCTCAGTATATGAATTTTGCATAGCAGCAGTGGGCTAGCTATGTTGGCCATAAACGGATATATATTTGAAAGATCGTCTGAGACTTTGGTCAGTATTGAGTTGGTACTGGCCAATACTTAGTCTCTATTTGGGAATGAAATATATATATATATATATATATATATATATATATATAAGTTTAAGGGCTTTTTAGAAATTCATACCTGAGACTCTGTCAGATTCCCTTCTAGCATCGGCAGAGGTCGATGCGGGATCATGTGATTGTTTATTTGCAGCACCACCATCTTCAATACCGACCTGTCTGTCTTGTTGAGCACCTTCCAGTGTAGTTTACTCATATTGAATCTCCACATCAAGAGGAACATGAGGTTCCTCAATTGGTTGAGCAGTTAGGACTAGTTCTGGACCTGGAAGGTCAGCGGTGGCTGCAACTAGGCTTTGGGCTTGAAGAGAGGCAGTTAATGATGGAACATTTGCAGGCTGCACCTCCTCAGCTGATAACACGTCCATAAGGACTGGTGAGAGGTTTCTTCTTCTTCTTCTTAGGACAAGCTGTGTGGCTTCGGTCGACTCAGTATGAGAGATATGTTGTTGAGTCGGTTCTTGAACTTGTGGAACATCCTGCATCTCAACATCTTGATCAGCATGTCCTTCATTACCACTATTATCATCATTGTCATCATCATCATCATCATTGTCTGATTCAGTATCAGACATGTCTGCTTCCTCATTTATGTGTTCTTGAACAATGGCCTACATATAAGGACTCAGTAGAGGCTCTCCTTCTCTTGGCCTGTAAAAGAAGATCTTCTCACTAAGAGGAGCAAGATCAACCCTTAGACTGTGAAACTCATCATAAGTATGTGTGGGCATTGAGTGTTGAAAGATGAGTGATAAGAATCTGCAGAAAGGAACATTACATTCCCTTGTGTTAGCCCGAACCAAAGCAGCTAATTCATTGAAAATGAGCCGTGCATAATCAATGTTTCTTCCATAGTACAGAGCATGTACTATTTGCATACCAAATTCATTTATTTGGTCCAAAGCGCTCGTCTTGTGGGTCATACACCGAATAATCGTTGTAATGAGAATACCCCACATAGGACCAAATTCGTTTCTTTTGATTATGCCCGTTGTTCCCCTTCGACCCAAAAATGGCAATACTGAGCGTGCCTCTGTTCTATCAACGAATGGGTCATACTGAGCTTGGGCGGGAAGCCTCAGTGTTTCACAAATGATGGCAGTAGAAACAAATGCCCTTCTTTGATCCCTAATTACCCACCCAACAATCATATCTGGAGAATCGAGTGTGGCAGAGTACTAAAACTCGCATAGCATTTCTGGGTAAATTGCTCGAGGAGACAAAGTCAGTGCACGAGCAATTGGGCAATTCTTCATAAAAGTCACAATGTTTGTGAATTCTTAGCATACCCATGCTTGAGGAATAGTGAAATTGGCTGTGATGTTGTTCCTCGGAAACCTGGGCAGTTCTTCATTTCAGAATTTGATTTCCGATTCAACCTCTGGAGCGACGAAAGTATAGTTCGCCATCTGGGATTTTGATTTAAGAGTTTTTTCTTCCTAAATGAGAGTGAAATCGTTAATTGCAGAGAGAATTTAAAGAGAAAGAATGAAATAACTGTTAAAAATTATTTGAAGTTAAAAAAACGGTTATTTATAGGTGATTGAAAGATAATTAAGGTATTGGGAAGTGAAACCGGCTGATTTGACTGCCTTATCCTGTGCCAACGGTAACTTTCCTATTAAGAAAGGTTACCGTTGGGCAGTATGAGGATTAAGCTCGGTGTGAACGCCGTCATACCCCAATACTGAGTAAAAAAAATTAATTTTAAAAAAATTTTAAAAATATAAAAACAATTAATTTACTCTTGAAATTAATAAAAAAAATAAAAATTTTCAGTTTTGATGATAACAGACTAGTGATACTGAGTGGTCAGTATCAGCAGGAGTGATACTGAATGCTCAGTTTTAAAGAAAATAAAAAAATCAAGGATTCAGCATACCTAATTTCCCTAGTAAATACATAAACCTTTCCTCAGGGAGAGGTTTAGTAAACACATCGGCCAATTGTTCATCTGTTGGTACATAATCTACCTCAACCTTACCTTTTTCCACATTATCTCGAATAAAGTGGTGTCTGATATCAATGTGCTTAGTTTTGGAGTGATAGACTGGGTTCTCTGTGATAGCAATAGCACTCTTGTTATCACAATGAATTTGAGTCTTTTGAAAGTTGAACCCATAGTCCAATAGTTGATACTGCATCCATAATAATTGAGCACAACAACTTCCTGCAGCAACATACTCTGCTTCTGCTGTGGAAGTTGCTACCGAATTTTTCTTCTTGGATGACCAACCTACTAGTCTTCCACCTAGGAATTGACATCCTCCACTTGTGGTTTTTCTATCCAATCTACAACCTACAAAATCTGCATCTGTGTACCCTTCAAGGTCAAAGTTTGAATCTTTGGGATACCAAAGACCAAGGTTAGGAGTACCTGTAAGATATCTAAAGATGCGTTTAAATGCTTTCATGAGTGATTCTTTAGGATCAGCGTGATATCGAGCACACAAATGTGCTGCAAACATGATATCAGGCCTGCTAGCAGTTAAGTAAAGTAAGGAACCAATCATACCTCGGTATGTGGATTGACAAACTGGTTTACTAGTTTCATCCTTACTTATCTTATCCTGAGTACCCATAGGAGTATGCATGGAAGATAAGTTTTCAAATTTGTATTTCTTTAACATGTCATGCACATACTTACTTTGATTTATAAAAGTGCCATCAGGCTTTTGTTCAACTTGTAAACCAAGAAAATAAGTAAGTTCTCCCATCATACTCATCTGATACTGAGTTGACATTATCTTAGCAAACCAGTCACACATTGACTTGTCAGTGGAGCCAAAGATAATATCATCTACATATATCTGAATGAGTAAGATGTCAGAACCTTTCCGTCTTTAAAATAATGTTTTATCAATTTTACCTCTTGTAAATTTATTTTCAATAAGGTACTCAGACAGGGTATCATACCAGGCTCTTGGAGCTTGTTTGAGCCCATATAGAGCTTTATCAAGCTTGAAAACATAATGAGGAAATTTAGGATCAACAAAACCTGGAGGTTGTTTAACATAAACTTCTTCTTGTAGTTTTCCATTTAGAAAAGCACTCTTGACATCCATCTGATAAACTTTGAAGTTCTTAAAAGCTGCATATGCAAGATACAACCTAATAGCTTCAATTCTTGCAACTGGTGCAAAAGTTTCATCATAGTCAATGCCTTCTTCTTGCCTCTAACCTTGAGCAACTAACCTTGCTTTGTTTCTGATGACAACACCATCCTTGTCCATCTTGTTTCTGAATACCCACTTAGTACCAATAATAGTTTTGCCAGTAGGAGGTGGTACTAAGTTCCAAACTTTGTTTCTCTCAAACTCTGTGAGCTCTTCTTGCACATCCTCTACCCAATCTTCATCTAATAAAGCTTCATCAGCTTTCTTTGGTTCAATTGTAGATAGAAAGCTTGAGAAGAAACAAAAATTTGCAGTTGCTTGGGGTTGAAACTCTAATTTTCTTCTTGTTTGGACACCTTCTTCAATAGGACCAATAATGTTTGAGTGTGGATGGTCTCTGTGTTCCCTTAAATTGTTTCCTAAGGGAGCATTTGAAGTAGGATCAACACTATCTTGTTGATTGGGTGTGTTGTGTGTCTGATACTGAGTGGAATTCTGGTCAGTATTTTGCAGAGGTGAGGTGGATTCTTGTGAAGTGTTGGATGTTTCACCTTCTTCATAGGTAGAGTGGTGCAGATCATTAGTTGGAAACTCAGTATGAGGGTTCTCCGTTATGGGAGCCTCAGTATTAGTCGTGGTTGAGTGAGACTGAGTTCGTACTTGATCAGTTTCATTAACCTTATTAGAAATAAATTGTGGATGAAACTTGGGCTCTTCAGCAATGGAGTTATCTGGATTGCATAGAATATCTATGCCACTTATGTCTTCACTTGCTGAGATAGAATGCTCATTCTGATCTTCATCAAATGTGACATGAATGGATTCTACAATCATCTTGGTTGAGATGATATACACTCTGAAGGCTTTAGAGTGTGGAGAGTAGCCCATGAACACACCTTCATTTGCTTTGGGAGCAAATTTGTTGAGATTTTGTTTTGTACTGAGTACAAAGCATTTACTCCCAAAGATGTGGAAGTATTCCACATTAGGAATATTGCCATTGTATAACTCATATGGAGTCTTCAGATGTCTCTGGACTATAGTGGCTCTATTCTGAGTGAAGTTTGCACAATTTACAGCTTCAGCCCAGAAACTCAGTGCCAGTCCAGCATGGCATAACAAAGTTCTTGCAGCTTCAATTAATGTTCTATTCTTTCTTTCAACAACACCATTTTGTTGTGATGTGTAAGCTGCAGAGAAGTTTTGAATGATTCCTTTTTCTTCACAGAAATTGGCTAATACTGAGTTCTTAAACTAAGTACCATGGTCACTTATAAGTTGCTTGACCTTGTTGCCTTTTTGAAGTTCCTCTCTTTTTATAAAGGCAATGATTTATGTTGTTGCATCTGACTTAGTCTTGAGAAAGATGACCCAAGTATATCTTGAGAATTCATCAACCAAGACTAGGGTATAGATCTTTTTAGCCAAAGATGGTGTGCTGATGGGGCCAAAAAGATCCATATGTATCATAGTAAGAGGTTCATTAATGGAATGATTGACCTTTGACTTGAATGAACTCTTATTCTGCTTGCCCATTTCACATGCTGAGCATAACTTATCTTTTGAATAAGTAATAGTGGGCAACCCTCTCACCAGTTTCTTCATACTGAGCTCGTTGATATTTCTAAAGTTGATGTGAGAGAGTTTCTTGTGCCATAGCCAATCCAATTCTGGCTTGACTTTAGAAAGCAGGCATACTCGAATAGTTGGGTCTATTTCAGATAGGTTGACCGCATATACATCTTTTTCTCTTCTAGCAATGAGTACAGGCTGCCCTTTATCATTGTAGATGATTCCTGCAACCTTCCTGAATCGAGCTTCATTGTCATCATCACACATCTGGCTGATACTGATCAGATTGTGTTTAAGACCCTCTAAATAGGCAACACTTTTAAAAGTTATGTTGCCTGCCTTGATCACACCATAACCTCTTGTCTTTCCCACCGAGTCATCTCCAAACTTAACAGAAGGACCCTTCTCTGGAGTATAATTGAGAAGGTACTCCATACTGCCTGTCATGTGTCTTGAGCAACCAGTATCTAAATACCATTTTCTGTCACCCTGCACAAGACACAAAATAAAAGTTAGTTCCTTTTAGGCACCCATTTTTGAATGGGACCTTTGTGGAATAAACAGATTTTGTCCTGATCTCTTTATTTGGAGAGGTCAGTAACACTTCAGGGGAAACTTTAGAGGTTTTATTTGGTGATACTGACCTAGATTCTGTCCTTTTCTTTGGTACTGAGTACCTAGGATTTGAGAGATCAGTCCAACATTCATCTCCCTTATGAGCAGTATGATGACACCTATAACATTTTCTAGGTCTATTTCTAAACATATTTTCGTAAGGTATTTTAGAAAACTATTGCACTTTTGGTAGATCAGTATGAGTAAGTTTTGCAAATTTTTTACTTAAAGATTTGACCTGATCACCAAGTGTTTTTAAAATGTTATTTTTGTCATTTTCAATAGGTGTTTTAACATTGTTTTTTACTGGTTTAAAGGGTGGTGGATCTGATTGCTTCTTTTTATTTGGCAGAGAAGACTTTCTAATATTATTAGTATAAGACTTCTTGTTTCTGCCAAATGTGGACCTAGTTGAAGTTGTTTTTTGTTTATCATGTTTTGAAGAAACAACTTTAACAGGTTCTTTAGATGTCTCAGTATATGATGTTCCTGTTCCTGCAACTTCTGTATTAGATGAAACATTTGAGATAGAAGTAGTCTTATTATCATTATATATTTCAAAAGTTGTTGTATTAAATAATAATTCAAAAGGTGGAACTGCAGAAGTGTCATACTGAACTATTGGGAGCTCAGTATCAGAAATTTCCTTTACAGGAAATTCAATACTGAGTTCTTGTAGCTCAGTATAGCACTTTGAGCAGATGGAGGGACCAACAGGAAATTCAATACCAAGTCCAGCCCTCACATTTTCTGGGAATTGTTGATTTAAACATTTATTTAATTTTATTGAAGCATTTCCCCAAGATTTACACTGTTTTTCAAATTTTTCTTTTTCAAGTTTGTGTAAGTGAGCTTTATCAGCTAATCTTTGGTTAATGTCCTTTAAATCTGAAAAGTTTAGTTCTAAATCTTTATACTTTGCTAATTTATCTAAGTTTTCATTATTTACCCTTTCAAGTTCTTGAATTGTTAATTTTAAAGATTTTTTTCTTTTTGTACAGAAGTTTTAAGATCAACAATCATATACTCAAAAATCTTAGTTTTTTCATTCACTGAATAAGTTTGAAAGGAACTTAGCTTGTACAACTGAGTGGAATCCCAATCAGTATGAACACTCATCCTCTCAGCCTCTTTGATATCCTTTTCAAAGGAGCTCTTCAAATCATCTTCAGTGAAAGCCATGAAGGCTTTATTCTCAACCTCTTCCTCATCATCACTTATGTCCTCATCCATCCAAGCTTCAGAGTATAGTGCTTGATGAGGTGCTCCATTCCCTTCTGCCCTCTTGCCCTTGCTCCAGTTCTTCAGTTTGACATATTTGTCTCTATACCTCTTTGCTCGGTAGGCAATCTTGTCATTCTGATCAGTCTCAGAAGACTTGGTATGACAATTTGCAGCAATATGTCCAGGTTTTCCACACCTATAGCAAAGATCTGATCTTGGGTCAGTATTAGAAGAGCTAACACCAAGCCTCTTCTTTTTTAACTGATCCAGCTTCATAGACATAAGAGCCATTTGAGTCTCAAGCTCTTCTGCCTCAGCATCAGCAAGATCAACTACTGGTTCTTCAGGCTCAGTCACAGTATATGCTTGTTGCACAATGAGAGCCATTCCATTTGAAGATTGGTCAGTTTTCTTCCAGTTGATCAGTCTTGAAGAAGTATTCTCTTCATGATTCAACATTAGGCCATATAAAGTTTGAAGAGTATATGACTCAATGTTGTTAGCAGCATTGACAGAATTTGACATGTCAAAAATTTTTGAGGAAGACTGTCCAGTAACTTCTGAACAAGTTCCCCTTCCTCTTTTACAATGCCAACACTGATTAGACCATGAACAATAGTATTAAACCTGTTGTAAAGAGAGGTGATGTCTTCATTTGGATTTGAGAAGAAGTTTTCATAATTTCTTCTCATGTTGCTCTTTCTTTGCAACTTCACTTTTGGTGTGCCTTCATAAGTGACTGATAGGCTATCCCACATAGCCTTTGCTGTTGGCAATTCCATGATTGCATTGAGAATTTCTTTGGTGACAGCATTACCAATCACCTCTTTAGCTCTGGAGTTTAAAGCATACAACTGACAGTCAGTATCACTCCAGTTGTGCCTTAGTTTAGGTAAAGTTCTTATGCTCTCAGGAGCATTATCAGTAGCAGCAACGGGTTCCACAGTTTGTGGGATGATAGGACCATCATTTAGCACAATGAGCATTTCATGATGAATGGATTCAAGATACCACTGAGCTTTTAGCTTCCATTGATGGAAATCTTTACCATCAAAGATGGGTACTCCCTTTCCAGACATAATTGGTGCAACAATGGTAGACATTTTTGATTTGGGAGTATGTGAAGGATAAGTGTAAGGGATGGCTGCCAGGGTTATAGATCGACTAAATAAGAGTTTATTTAGCCCGCTCTGATACCAGTTGTTAGGTCACAACAACCCTGGTTTAGACGGTTAATTGATTGGATAATTATAACTCAAGACAAATATTGTATAAGAACAAGATATGAGTCAAATGTATAATTCCGCTAAGTGTGGCTTGTTGCGGAATAACAAGACCACTGATCAATTACAATAGATATGAAAGTGTAAAGTGAATTGGTGAGTTCTCCTTTGCAAGATGATCTCTATTTATAATGATATAGAGATCTTACATAATGGGCAAAGGAGTAACCGAAGGACTAAACTAGGAAAATGACTAAGATCAAGGGATTTGATCTTAGTTCGTTGCATAACAAAATGTAACTCAGTCCTTCTACTCAGTCCTTGTACTCAGTATCACTATCTGATAATGAGCTCTGATACTGAGTTCCAATACTGATCACTCAGTATTAGACCTAGACTTAGCTGTTTTATTCTACATATTAATCAAAGCTAGTCTAGGTTGTTTTGTTATCTTAAGATCCAAAGGGGTAACGCTTTTTGCCTTAACATTTTCTTCTTCAGACAATCTTTTATCAAATGCGGCCCGTCACATAGGTAGCATTTGAGTTGCCGACGAGGTGTTGTTTCGACCTCCTTCCCCTTTGTCGAAAAGGGTTTTGCTTCTTTCTTCATTTCTGTTAGCTCGTACTCGATCATCGGAACTTCTTCTTCTCTTGGCTTTACACCCATCATATCTCGTTGAGTTCACATTAGTTCTTCGGCCACGGTGATCGCTTCGTCAATGTCCTTGACATTCCGCCTTTTTACTTTGTTATACGCCCAAAATTTAAGTCCATCCAAGAAATATAATAACTTATCTTTTTCTTGCATGCCGGGCAGCTCGAGTATTAAGGATGTGAACTCCGACACATAATCCTTGATTGATCCAATTTGTTTCAACCCTCGGAGTTTCTTCATCGCGACATCGCAGAATTGCCTTTTAAGTTGTCGCTTAAATTCAATCCACGAATCGATCGTACATATACCCCTTTCAATGTCGGCGTGTCTTCTTCTCCACCACAAGGCCGCACTCTCCGACAAGTATAGGACGGCGGTGTCAATCTTACACTTGTCGTCCGTTACGCCGGTCACTTTAAAGTAACACTCTATCGACCAAAAGAATTCATCAAGTTCCTTGGGATCGCGTTTACCTGAATATTTTGCAGGTTGTGGGGCCTCGGCATATTGATTGATCTTGGTTGTTAAACCACCGGCAATCGCAGCTTGCACAAATTTATTTCCGCTTCTTGTGCCTCTATTTTGGCTTTGAGACGAGCTACTTCCTCTCGGTACTCTTGCCGTAAAGTATTGATCAGACTAAAGACCTCACCTTTCATGACTTCTAAGGCGTCTCTCACAGCCCCGCAAGTCTTTTGAGTCTCGTCAAGGGTCAGGTCTACACCATCCTTCCATTCGAGCATTTCTCCGACTCGAATTTCAGCCCTCGTTATCTTTTTCTCGATGTTTGTCAATGGGTCGACGGAACTTCCTCGTCCTTTCTTCGTCTTGCTGCTCTCGACTACCAGAGGAACGTTTGGACCTTCGCTTGCCATGATCTCAACTCTAACTCTGGCTCTGATACCACGTGTGACAATCCAACTCTTCTCCACGGTCTTCTCGTCCGCCACTTAGCCTTTACTTCGCGCTAAGTCAAGCTACTTCACCGACGATTGGATTAGTTAGACTATGAGAGCTAGAGATCGAACAAGACTACTTCTAAGAACTCCTTCTTATTACTACAAATCAGATTACAAGTGATGTACAAGATTGTTTGGAGCAAATGAGCTCCATCCTATTTATAAGCTACCTAGGAACCTTCTAGATCTAAGATATTTTCATGCCTATCTCTAGATCTTTTCTCTACAAGTATCTTTGATATTTTACAAGTATTATCTAGATATTTCCTACTAGATTTTTCTACCATAATATCTAAGATACTTTCTATCATAATATCTAAGATATTATCTAAGATAATTCTAGACCATCATCTCCATAATCTTCCATGTCTAGCTAAGTCTAGACATCTCCACCATGGTTCTCGAGTGTCCCGGAACATTCTAGACCGGTCCGGAAAATCAGCCCGTGACAGTAGGCTTGCTTTGAGCACTCTAATTTCTTCAAAGTAACAGCGCCGGAGGCACGACCCGTCCAATTAAGGACAGGAGCGCATCGCCGACAGAAGGGACGAGTAAACCGGTGCACACCGTAAGGAGGCCCAGCCGACCCAACCCAAAGTCCAACACGAGCTTTTTAACTGCAACAACTTAAATATACGCTATTGGAGATGGAATTAACGCGGCTGCTGGCACCAGACTTGCCCTCTAATGGATCCTCATCAAGGGATTTAGATTGTACTCATTCCATTCCAATTACCAGACTCGCCCTCCAATCGACCTTTTATCTAATAAATGCATCCCTTCCAGAAGTCTGTGTTTGTTGCACGTATTAGCTCCAGAATTACTACGGTTATCCGAGTAGCAGATACCATCAAACAAACTATAACTGATTTAATGAGCCATTCGCAAGTTCATACTTACACATGCATGGGTTAATCTTTGAGACAAGCATATGACTACTGTCAGGATCAACCAGGTAGCATTCCTCTTCGACGTTTCCGACCAGGCTGGTAACGAGCCAATTTCCTAGCAGGCAGTCATTTGAGAGAAGTGAGAACGCTCAACGAGGGCATACAAAGGGTCATGAAACCCATGCCCACAACAGTTTCCGTATCCAAGAGTCCAAGAAATGCCCAATGAGCCACAACGTCGATGCATGAGCTTCACCAACGTGGATCACTGAGACCGCCTCAAGGTTCATCTAATGCTGCAGGAGCCACACAAGACGAATAATAACCATCGATCGATCCAACAATGCCATGGATTAGGTACGCAACACAGGAAACCAACAACACGACCAAGGCGACATAAACCTTGGACACACAACTGAAGAGGTATGCACGCATGGAAGTTGCTTCGCAAGCAGTCATCCAACCACCCGTAACAAACCAAACACAACTCATGCACCTTTACGGTAGACACCCCCGAAGAAGCACCAGCTAGTAGTCACCCGCAGGGCCCGAAGGCCAATGAAGCATCAAAAAGCCAAAACAACCACAGAATGCACCGAGCGATGCGGGAACACATGGACCATGCCTCAGCTGCTAGACAACAAACCCTTAAACTATATAGCCATTCAAATACTAGGTGGGCCTTAAGGAAACAATCAGACAAGAACATGCAGTAAAGCCAATATTCTAAGGCTATACGGTTCGCGGAAATATCGCTAGCAACCAACCACTGGCGTTGCGAGGCAACAACGCCACATCGAGACGAGGGTTTTATGGCTCGCTCGGCCTCATTCTATAGCCCACACCACTGGCGTTGCGAGGCAACAACGCCACATCGAGATGAGGGTTTTATGGCTCGCTCGGCCTCACTCTATCACCGCATGCAGCGTTGCGGGGCAACTACACCACATCGAGTGCTACAACCTGCTAGCACCTATATATACATTATGTACAAAAACCTAAGTGACAGGAACAGACATTAATTTGGCCAATAAGTCACAATTTTTTTTTATCAGGCATGATGTCCAGGCTAGCGATCACGATGTCTGGACGAGCGGGCACGGGGTCCGGACCAGCGAGCACGATGTTCGGCCTAGCGATCACGATGTCCGGACGAGCGAGCATGGTGTCCGGACCAGCGAGCACAATGTCTGGACCAGTGATCACGATGTCCGGACCAGCGATCACGGTGTCCGGACCTGCGAGCACGGTGTCCGGACTAGCGATCACGATGTCCGGACCAGCGTGCACAATGTCCGGAACAGTGGGCACGATGTCCGGGCTAGCGATCACCATATCTGGCCTAGCGATCACGATGTCCGGACTAGCGATCACGATGTCCGGACCAGCGGGCACGATGTCCGGACCAGCGGGCACGATGTCGACCAGCAGGCACGATGTCCGGACCAGG
>OY970825.1:68150776-68175776 GCA_963853835.1 Calendula officinalis | reverse complement strand
GGCAAAGGAGTAAACGAAGGACTAAACTAGGAAAATGACTAAGATCAAAGGATTTGATCTTAGTCTGTTACAAGACTGACTGTAACTCAGTCCTTCTACTCAGTATTGGATTTCCAATACTGAGTGCTGATACTGAGTGGCAATACTGGCCAAACTCAGTATCACTCCTAAACTTAGCTAATTTATTCTACTATTTATTCTAAGCTAGTCTAGGTTGTTTTGTAATCTAAAGATCCAAAAGGGGTAAGGCTTTTTGCCTTAACAATCTCCCCCTATCTAATGATAACAAAAAACTTACAAAGAGAGAGAAAAAAAATAACAACTACAAGCTGCAAAGTCTTCTTCTTCATCCTTTGTTGATTGACTCAAACTCATAGAAGACTTCTTTCTTCACATGGATGAACTCTTCTCTCTTCTTCAGTTCATCTTCCCTGTTGTTTAGCACAGCAACTATCTTCTTTCTGAACCAAGAGTCTTCTTTCTTGGTTATCATCCATTTTAAGCCCACCAAATGGCTTATAGGAGCTATTGGCAAATCTGCTTCAGTAATGAAGTACTCCCTGTCATCTGAGTCAGTATACATATATCCAGATGTTGGATATATGGTACTCTTTTGATCCTGAAAGATAAGGTTAGGAGGAACAGTATATTTGGGAAAGATTCTGAAAGTATTGAGGCACTCAGGTTTGTTGTTCTTGACAGCCTCTGTCATCACACTGAGTGCCCTGTAATCTGCTGCATAAAGGATGCCCTTTTCATAGCATATGGCAGATACAGCCCAGATTTCATCCATCATCACTTGGGCTTCAGAAGATCTGGATGGCAACTCCTTAATCAATCTTGCAATTTTTATCCAGTCTTGGAGTACCATATTCTGAATGTCATGAAGAAAAATCTTCATTAGAGGACTAACTGGCCAGTGCAGGTTGCAACAATGGATCTGTCAACAGTTTTGACTTTTATTTTGTTGACAAATTCATTTAGGCAGTATATGTCTAATGGTGATTTTCGGTTAAAACAATTAACAAAACGCAGCGGAAAGTATTTATCACCATGAACGGATCTTGATATCAATCATACAATTAAACTATAAGAAATCAAAGAGAATGGTATAAGAATTCATACCCTAGTTGCCTTTGATTATTGTGTATTCGGATGGAGTTGGTGATGGATTGAAACCAAGTATTCAATTAGAATACCTCTAATAGAAAGTCCACACAACACAATCAAGAACACCAAAGGAGGATGCTAGTCCTTGATTCTTGAGAGCAAAAGAAAACAAAAACACCTACAAGTGTTAGAGAGAGGGGGCGGCCAAATGGGTGGTCAAGGGTGAGTTTATGGAGCCATTCAACACTCTTAATGGTGCCATAAAGACCCATCAATGATTTCCATAAACCATTGTTCCATTTGCACTTTAGTCCCTAGTCATTTGTTTCTTCCATTTTGCTCACAATAAAGTTTCAATATTAACAATTAATATTAAACTTATTATACACAAGCTTATAGCTTATATATGAATAATTAATGTAATTACACTAATTACACTAATTATATAATGGTGTTTAGTGTTTAAGTGTGTGACCCTTTAGGCTCACAAACAACTAGCCATATAACTATATGTTATACGCGTGAAGCATATTCCAACAGCTCCCACTTGCGCACGTGATAACATCAAGTAGTTATACAAGCAAAGGTTAGAGTTTAGCAACCCGCCAATGCCCCTAGGAGTATATGAGGAGTTTCATAAAATCTTTGTTCAAAGTTTTTCAAGCAGTTATCCTTTTATTACTGATACTATGTTGAATTTTAGACAAGGATCAATGTCAATCTAAAACTTCAACGATTCTGTTTCTCGATCTATATAATGAAATAGATTACCAAAACCAATCAAGATTCATCTTGATTACCTTTTGGGTGTGGCCACACATACATCTATTCAAAATCATCGAGGGGCCCAGTAGTATCTAATCCACATACGTGGAGGAACAAATTCTATATTGACTGCACGTGTCTGTCATATGCTTAATGATAAACCCGATAATGGTTGTTATAGCAGCCTTATTCAGGTCAGCGTTTAACCACATCAAAGTTTGCCCCTCTACATACACAAACCAACTTGCATCTCAAGTCAGAGGATAAGTGACAAAGCCTTTGTGAGATTCACTTGTGACATAAATCCAAGAAGTGATTTCTCATAGTTTGGGTCAGTCCAATCGTGCATCGTTATGAGTGACATGTGAGTTTGATTTCATCATCCTTAGTCATACTATATAATGTCATCAATGCCCTCAGATTTGTCTTAATAATATTCCCATATTATCAATATGACAATGGACAATTTAGAATATAAAACACAGTAAATATTCAAGGATATAAACATGCAAATATAGAACACAGTAGATATTCATATAAAAACGATCATATCAAATATATCAATTTATTCCAATATAAACTGCTCACAGTTCCATTATCCAAATACTAAAACAGATTTACATGAAACTACTAGCTTGTCGAAGTCCAATGTTCCATTCATATTCAAGATGTTTGGTACAAGACATTAAGTTCGATAAAGCGTCAGCTAGTTAGTTATCTGTTTGAACTTTAAGTGTACGAATTTCACATATCTCGATAAATTATTCGAATGTAGTGAACCTTCGTAAATAGGATCTAGCGTCATCACGCCCTATTTCAAAACCAACATAAGTATAGCAAGTATACTTAGTTTCAGTTCAGTATCTCCACCATGACCAAGAAACATATATCCAGTACTTTAAAATACTTCAATGTGTTCTTAACAGCAATCCAGTGACTCTCTCATGAATTCTGTTGGTATTTTCTAGTAAGGTCCCCTAAGGACGTTACATTTGGCCTAGTACTTCTTACAACGTACATGATGAATGTAATAGCCGATTCATAGGGGATTACATTCATCCGCTTCACCACATCAGGTGTGGAAGGTCCTTGAGTCTCACTCAAGTTTACATTGTGTGGCATACGAGGACTTCCTCGTTTGGGAGTACCACTCTAAACCATTTAGAATTTTGTCAATGTAAGCACTTTGACTTAAACCAATTAACCGCTTTGATCCATCATTATAGATCTTTACTTCAAGTATGTATGTCGTGTCCCTACAATCCATCATGTCGAAACCTTTTCCAAGCCAGGATTTTCATCTTGTAGCATGGTATATTGTTTCACATGAGTGACATGTCATTAACATGTATGACTTGAGAAATGACAACGCTCCCACTAGCTTTCATATATAGACATACTCAGTTTGGGTTTTAGGTGAAACAAACGTTTTGATTTCATCATCAACCAAATTTCATAGTCATAGTACACTACTTTGGCTATAAGAATCCTAATGTCTTTAGTAACAGGCGAGAAGGTTTCATCATTGTCAATCCAGTAGGATTGAGTGTAACCTTTTGCTACTATGAGAGATTTATAGGTGTGTATATTTTCATCCATGTCAACAGTCTTACTGTTTTGAGAAAGATCAACTAAGTTCAAAACTTGATTGTCTCTCATGGATTTTATTTTCGCATTCATAGCTTCAAGTCATTTTTCGAATTCAAAATTCGATAATGCAACTTGATAGTTAGGGGTTTCATAATGATCCTCGAAACTTGCTCCTCAGCATCGACATAAATCTATATCGTTCAGGTGCATGAAGTGTCCTTGCGGATCTATGAATGGGAACAACATCATCCTGTGGTCCAACATCTATATGTCCAGCCTCATAATGATATTTGCTAGTGTTACCAGAAGGTTGTGTATCTTCACTTTGAATTTTGTCAAAGTCTATAGTGCTCCCACTTGCTTTGTGAAATGAGACTGTTCTCAAGAAACTAAGCATACCGAGTAACAACCATTTGTTCTCAGTTGGGAAGTAAAATAGTAATCGAAGATATACTTGATAGATATGGGCTCAAGTTTGTTCGGCATGTCTCGTTCCACGAGATCCTCACAACCCCAGATCCTCAAGTAAGACAAATTAGGGACTTTCCCACGCCATATCTCATATGGTGTCTTTTTAACCTTTTGGTCGGAACCATATCAAGTATTCGAGCAGCAGACTTCAGTGCATGCCCCTCAAAAGGATAGTGTAAGAGTAGTAGGACTCATCATAGATCGCACCATGTCATACAGGGTCCGATATCTCCTTCCAGACGCACCATTATCTTGTGGAGTGTATGAAAGAGTGAATTGTGAGACAATCTCACGACGTGAGGGATGATCCGGAAACTCTTGACTCATGTACTTTCATCCTTAATCAGGACTGAAAGCCTTTGTTGTCTTGCTAAGTTGATTTTCTACTTTTACTTTAGAAAGCTTTGAACGTTTCAAAGATTTCATGTTTATGTCTAATCAAGTAAACATAACCATAGCGACTGATATCATTAAAGCTTCCATGTTGATGTTTAATCAAGTAAACATAACCACATCGAATGATATCATCAGTGAAAGTAGGTGGCACCTTCCCTAGTCTTAGTTCTAAAAGGGCCACATACATCAGTATGTATGAGTCCAAGTAGATTTGTAGCTCTTTCGCCAACTTGGGAGAAAAGCTTTCTTGTTATCTTTCCATAATATACAAGAGAGGCATTTTAAATGATTCATAATCACTTGTAAAGAAGCCCGTCGAGTTTTAGTATCAAAATGCGTTTCTTGTTTATGTGGAAAAGATGACGATGATCTAGGTAAGTAGAATCCAAACCAATTTGGATTCTTGAGTGCTACATTTGTATATAGAACTATCGTTTGAATTAGGATCATGCATATTAATTTCAAACATACTATTACAATGAATAGTTATAAAAAAATGTTATTTTTCATAAAACAAAATATCATAATCCATTATTCAACAAACGATAAAGCTAAACAATGCATAATTGATAATTGTTCAAAACAATAATTAACGCATTAGGAAGGATAAGATCACAGCTTCCATTCATTTAGCTTTCTACTTCACATTCAATCTTGCACATTTGTGTAAATGTGAGTTCCACAACTAGTGTCATACACTCAAGATTTACCACGAAAAGTATAGAGTTCTATAATGAAGATACATAATGTGCTAACTAGAACACATTTGTCCTTCATCAACTCTGCCACGTAGGCAGGACAATTCCTCCTTCAATGGCCAGTTTCATCGCAATGATGGCAAGAAATATCCTTTGCAGGGTGCTCCTTTTTAGCAGGTGGGGTAATCGTAGGTTTGGAAAAGTAAACTAGCTTACCCTTACCTAGACTCTTGCCTTGTGCTTGCGGTTTACCTTCCCTGATTGCAAGAAAAGTATTGGGTAACCCTTGCTCAACCAGTTTTACCATAGCATGTTCAACGATTGTCTTCCCCATGCTATGTACTTTTAAAACACTTTTCAAACTGGTCATAGTCCTTGGATAGTGAGGTAAGAATCAAGCTCATTCCAAGAACTTGTGGTAAGGGGTAACCAAGACGTTCCATTGGATCAAGATAGCATTGCATATTCAAGATGTAAGTGCTAACTGATTGGCCGTCCTCCTGATTGCAAGCATGGAATGCTTTAACTATTTTGAACAGTTCAAGTTCTGCCTTTTGTTGAAATATCATTTTCAACTCGCTTATCATGTCATATGTTGTGAGTTCCTCGAAGTACTTTTGAATCTCGGGGTTCATGCTCACAAGCATATGAGTAGCAACTTCTTGGTGTTCGTTAAACGTTTCGGTAAAGGCTTGACGAACAGCAGCAGAATCACTGACAGGAGGTGCCTCAGGTTAGGCCTCTTATAGGTGTATCAACTTTCTCATCTCTAAGGACAATCCTTAGAATTCGATATCAGAAGATAAAGTTGATATTAGTCAGTTTCAGTTTTCAAGAACTGATTTTTGAGTGGAGATACTTAGGTTTTGATGTTGTTGTTATCTGTATAACAACCAAAGTTCAAAAAATAGTATTTTCAATAATAATTTCTTTTAATCAATTAACTACCCAATTAATTTTAATTAAAAGCTAAGATCCCATTGAGCTTCTATCACCGCATCAGTTGATCTGCTAGAGGTGATAGATCCAATAGGTAGGTGACGATCAACAATTGCATTACAAGTGCAACTCTTAGAGGTATGGGACTTCATGGCACCTAGTGAACAAGCATCTAGGGTCAAGTGGCATGTTTGTCGCATCGTCGCCTCGAGTCAAGGTCTCACCGTTAACTCGATTAAGTCATCCAATGTGAAATCATGTCCAAATAGCTCTAGGTCTCACGCGTAGAGAATAATGACCTCGGATCTAGATTCAAACCACGTCTCACGTGAATTCAAAAATAGAAGCAAGTGATTTACAACCGATTGGACGGCGTGACTTAAATTTTAGGTATGTTAAATTTTAATTAATAAAATTTTATTAAGATATGAATGAATCATGTACTTCATTCATATCACTTCATAAGTCGTTTAATAAACGGTAAAAACATTTAACGATTATTAAGGTTTAAGTTTCAAATCGTATTTAAACTTAGTTTAATCTCAAAACAATTTTAGATTAAAGGTTTAATCATCTATGATTAACTAGTAATCATCGATGATTAAGGGTTTGAATGTTTTAATGTTTGTGTCTAAAAACCATTTTTAATTGTTTTACTACTTGTATCTAATAGAAAAGAAAAACAACCACAAACAAAGAATAAAACATGCAACAAATTTTGTGCAAACCTCGACCGATGAAATCCTAGGTTCGGTCACCTGAGTCATCACGACGGACCGAAGGGTCAAACTAGGGGAAGGGCCAACATGAACCCAAACGGGCCTACATAAACCCAATGGGCTCCCACTTGCTCCAAGACATTCTTGAGCAAGTAGAACCCAAAATTGTGAAAAAGTGTAATCTGCCAGAAAATTCCAGCAGACTTTGAAGCCCAACAAGTCACTGAAGGAATCTTCGTTGGTCTTCCCGGCCTTCTGGAAAGTTGTAGCCCACGACTTTTCAAGCATTTTAGGCTTTTGAATCGCCCAAAACGGAGTCTGTATGCCTCTGGAAAACCTGTTTTCGTACAGCCCTCGCTTTTGTGACGGAAATTTGTTGTTTTCTTCATTAGTCTTCAATATTTTTTTATCAACAATTTACAATAAAAAGATAAAATAAATACAATCTATTCTATTACTTTTACATTACAAATTGCCCCAAAAATAAAAGAAAAATAAATGAAACAAATTACAACACTTAAGCCAAAAAAACAAGGCTTTTCCCAACCAACCAAACAACCAAACATCAACCACATTCATTCACAAATGGTCTAGGCTTTCATCGGTTTGCACAAACAAGCAACAATTGACAAGGCTTTGGCTTGGGATATGGCAAAAATACATGTTTTGCCATATCAAACAACATAATTAAACAAGTAATTCCAAGGAAAATAATCAAAAAATTCAATAAACTAGATTAATTTTTTGATTTTGATTTTGTAACAAGTGACAATAGGGTTCCAAAAATACGTTATTTTAACCCTCATAATTATACAAAACCGAAAATTAAAATAAAAACCCGAAGGGTTTAATTTTCGTCCGATCGGTTTGTAAAAAAAACACCAAAATCGTTTGATTTTTGCCACTTTTCACAAAATCTAGCTAATTATATGATTAATATAATGACTCGTGTTACCACTAATGGTGATTTTCGGTTAAAACAATTAACAAAACGCAGCGGAAAGTATTTATCACCATGAACGGATCTTGATATCAATCATACAATTAAACTATAAGAAAATCAAAAAGAATGGTATAAGAATTCATACCCTAGTTGCCTTTGATTATTGTGTATTCGGATGGAGTTGGTGATGGATTGAAACCAAGTATTGAATTAGAATACCTCTAAAAGAAAGTCCACACAACACAATCAAGAACACCAAAGGAGGATGCTAGTCCTTGATTCTTGAGAGCAAAAGAAAACAAAAACACCTACAAGTGTTAGAGAGAGGGGGCGGCCAAATGGGTGGTCAAGGGTGAGTTTATGGAGCCATTCAACACTCTTAATGGTGCCATAAAGACCCATCAATGATTTCCATAAACCATTGTTCCATTTGCACTTTAGTCCCTAGTCATTTGTTTCTTCCATTTTGCTCACAATAAAGTTTCAATATTAACAATTAATATTAAACTTATTATACACAAGCTTATAGCTTATATATTAATAATTAATGTAATTACACTAATTACACTAATTATATAATGGTGTTTAGTGTTTAAGTGTGTGACCCTTTAGGCTCACAAACAACTAGCCATATAACTATATGTTATACGCGTGAAGCATATTCCAACAATGTCCTATACATTCAGAAAAGACTTATTCCTCAGTATACCCATCCTGTTCTCTCTGTATCTGAATCTTTGAGCAACAATGTTCCAATAATGTTGAAGAACTTCATCTCATGTTCTTCTTATACTGAGTGTTTTCCTTGGAACATCTGCATCAAACTCAGTGTCAGGATCGTCTTCCTTGATAAGGAAGAATCTTTGAGCTTCAATATCATCCTCAGTATGATGAACTGATCTTCTTGGTCTAGTGATTAGAGGAGCAGGATCAGTTTCATCAGTAGATTCAGAAGACATAACCACTCTAGACATTCTTCTAGTGATTGGTCTTCTAGGAACTCTGGAAGATCCTTCAGGTTGAGGAGAAATTGGTTTTCTGAAAGGCTCTGCATCATCTGAGGACGATGATGAAGAGCTTTCTTTATTTTCTTCATCCAGTGCAAAGTTTAGGAAATTTTGAGATTGCACTGGAATGGGTTCTTCATCTTCATTATCAGCAATAGGCCAGACAAAAGGCCTATATACAATTATCTGCAAGTTGTTTGGTTCATGAGCAGAAGGCTCAGTATTAACTTGCTGTCGTTGGTCAGTATCAGTCTCCCCCTGAGCAGATGGCTCAGATGGTTCTTCTTCAAGTAGTTCCAGAACTGACCTTCTTCTTTGCCTGCTTCTTTCATACCGAAACCTAAGTGGTTCAGTATGAGGTGTTTGCTGATGTTGTTGCTGTTGTTGCTGTTGAGGTTGATCTTCATTTAACTTTCTTCTTTTCTCCCCTGAACAGATGGCTCAGGTTGATCAACCTCTTCTTCTCTTTGTCTCTTCTCCCCCTTATTGTTATCATTGGATGGGGAGGGAAGAGGATCAGTAACACCACCTATGTCCTCCTGTTGATCTTCATGTGTTGGGGAGGACATAGGTTCAGTAGCAACATCTTGGTCATCCTCAGTATTGGCATGGGAGGGTGATCTTCTGGGCTCAGTGTCAGGGCCTTCTTCATCATTATGTCCACCAAGTGGAGACTGTGGAGATGGTGGAGGCTGTTGTTGCTGAAGGAGTGCCACTGACTGCTTTAATGAGTCAATTTCATTACTCATCTCATTCATCCTGGCCAGAATTGTGTTCTGGGTGGCCTGCATGGCCAGCATATGGTTCAATATTGTTTGAAGAGCCCCTACTCTTCGTGAGACTGAGTAACCGGTGCATGAATACCCTGCACAGATGGTGCTAAAGAAACAAAAACATAAAACTGGTTAGAAAGAAAAGTTTATCAAATAGAATTGTGTTTTTGTTTAACTCTATAATCATATAAACAGATTTTGTGAAGTCTGTATTTCATCTGGTTTATGATGAAATATTGTTGACTTGTGCATAGCATGTGTAAGAAATTTTAGTAAAAAGTGAGTGTGAATATTTAAGTAGCTCAGTATAGGATAAGTCACATTTACTAAAAGGTTTTGGTTTGGGAATTTGAAGCCTGGGATGTGCTCCTGTAATTTTTAATGTTTATCACTCGGTATTAGAGTGATAACAGAATTGTGGCTTAGACCCATGGAAAATTTTGGCTTATGTGGCTTAAAGGGTTTGTGATCATTTCTTGAATAATGTGACCCTACTCAAAATAAGTAGGACATCATCCAAGCAGCACCACTGGGTGTCAGTATGACATATCCACCATTGCCTCTTTAAATTTTGAGACAACTGTAGACTGACAATGGTCATTGAGTAGGGTCATGAAACACAAGGTTAGGAGGAAGAGGGTACTTTTTAAGATACTTGTATGTATGAAGACATTCTGGTCTGTTGTTTGAATAAGCCTCAGTCATCACACTGAGTGTTCTGTACTCTATTTCATGAAGTAAGTCCTTCTCATAACATACTGCAGCTACTGCACAGATCTCATCCAAGACTATTTGATCATAAGTTGATTTCTTTGGAAGCTCTTTGATCAGTCTTGTGATCTTCACCCAGTCTTGAAGACCAATTCTTTGAATATCATGAATAAATATCTTCATGGGAGGACTGATTAAGCCAGTACAAGTGATAGTGATTCTTCCTTCTTTGAGCTTCACTTTTACTTTATTGACATCCAGATTTAACCAATGTATCCCCCTTACATTTGGAAATGTTTTGGTCCTCAAGAACTCCTTCATTTATTCCTTATACTGAGTCCTAGCAGCAACCATATTCCAATAATGTTGAATATGGTCTGGACCCTTTCTTGAGATTCTATGTGAAGAACCAGGAGTATCAGTATCTGGGTCAGATTCTGGTTCAGCTTTGATTCCCAACTCTTGCTCATATAAAAATCTTTCTTGTTCTGCCCAGAGTTTTTGAGAAGTCAGTCTTGGAGCCTGCTCAGTATCACTGTCCAATGTATGAACAGGTCTTCTTTGTCTTGTTACCAAAGGAGCAGGTTCCTCACTTGATTCAGAAGAAGTGAGAACTGCATTGATGGGTCTTCTTGACAAGGAACTCCTTCTTCTAATCACCAGATTTTCTGGTTCTTCATCATCCGAGGATGATGATGAAGAATTTTCTTGTTCTACCAGATTCAGTGCATAGTTCACTAAACCTGGTTCTTCATCTTCGTCATCAGCAATAGGCCAGATGAAAGGCCAATATACCACAATTTGCAAGTTATTTTCTTCTAGAACAGGTGGCTCAGTATAAGCTTGCTGTGGTTGGTCAGTGTGAGTCTCCCCCTGAGCAGATGGCTCAAGTGGGTCTTCAAAGTGTGGTATTGACCTACTTCTTTGTCTTCTTCTCTCATACTGAAATCGAAGTGGTTCAGTATGAGGACTCTGCTGATGTTGCTGTTCTTGTTGTGGAGGTTGATCTTCATTCAATCGTCTTCTTTTCTCCCCCTGAGCAGATGGCTCAGTTTGATCAACCTCAGTGTCTCTTTGTCTCTTCTCCCCCTTTTTGTTATCATTGGATGAGGAGGGAAGAGGATCAGTATCACCACCCATGTCCCCCTCAGGTTGTTCAAGAGTAGGGGAGGGCATGGGCTCAGTTGCAGCATCAGTATCACCAGCACCTCCTTCTCCTTCTCCTTCTTCATTGTGGTCACCATGTGAACATGGTGGAGTTTGTGGAGGCTGCTGTGGTTGTTGAAGTAGTGAGACTGACTGTTTTATTGAGTCAATATCACCACTCATCTTGTCCATTCTGGCTAGTATTATATTTTGAGTTTGTTGGATGGCCAGAATGTGCTGCATGATTGCTTGCAGAGTCACTTGGTCTGCTGCAGCCTGAGATGCCTAAATGCCCTGCACTGATGGTGCTAAAGAAACAAAAATATAAAACTGGTTAGAAAGAAAGGTTTATCAAATAGAATTGTGGTGTTGTTTAATTCTATAATCATATAAACAGAGTTTGTGAAGTCTGTATTTCATCTGGTTTATGATGAAATATTGTGGACTTGTGCATAGCATGTGTAAGAAGATTTTAGTAAAAGTGAGTGTAAAAATTTAAGTAGCTCAGTATAGGATAAGTCACATTTACTAAAAGGTTTGGGTTTGGGAATTCGAAGCCTGGGATGTGCTTCTTGTTATTTTCAACGTTTATCACTCGGTATTAGAGTGATAACAGAAATGTGGCTAAACCCCATGGAAATTTTTTGGATTTTGTGGCTTAAGGGTTTGTGATCATTTCTTGAATTATGCTACCCAACTCAAAAATAAGTTGGACATTATTCAAGCAGCACCAATAGGTGTCAGTGTGACAACAACCACCATTGTCTCTTTAAATGTTGAGACAACTGTAGACTGACAATGATCAATTGAAAGTGCTCAGGATATGAATTTTGCATAGCAGCAGTGGGCTAGCTATGTTGGCCGTAAAAGGATATATATTTGAAAGATCGTTTGAAACTTTGGTCAGTATTGAGTTGGTACTGGACAATACTTAGTCTCTATTTAGGAATGAAATATATATATATAGAAGTTTAAAGGCTTTTGAGAAATTCATAACTGAGACTCTGTTAGATTCCCTTCTAGCATCGGCAGAGGTCGGTGCAGGATCATGGGATTGTTGATGTGCAGCACCAACATCTTCAATACCGACTTGTCTTTCTTGCTGAGCACCTTCCAGTGTAGTTTGCTCATATTGAATCTCCACATCAAGAGGAACATGAGGTTCCTCAAATGGTTGAGCAGTTGGAGCTAGTTCTGGACCTGGAAGGTCAGCGGTGGCTGCAACTAGGCTTTGGGCTTGAAGAGATGCAGTTAATGATGGAACATTTGCAGGCTGCACCTCCTCAGATGATAAGTTTCCCATAATGATAGGAGAAAGATTCCTTCTTCTTCTTTGAAGAACCAATGGTGTGTCTTCTGAGGACTCAGTATCAAAAACGGTTTCAATATGAGGAGCATCAGGATCTTGTGCAGGTGGAGAGATAGGTGGTTGAGGCTGTTCTTGAACTTGTGGGACATCTGGCATCTCAACATCTTGACCAGCCTGTGCTCCATTACCACTATTATCATCATTATCATCATCATTATCATTGTCTGACTCAGTATCAGACATGTCTTCTGCATCATTTATGTGTTCTTGTACGATGGCCCACATAGAAGGACTCAGTAAAGGCTCTCCTTCTTTTGGCATGTAAAAGAAAATCTTCTCACTGAGTGGAGGAAGATCAACCCTTGGACTGTGAAACTCATCATAAGTATGTGTGGGCATTGAGTGTTGAAAGATGAGTGATAAAAATCTGCAGAAAGGGACATTGCATTCCCGTGTGTTAGCCCGAACCAAAGTAGCTAATTCATTGAAAATTAGCCGAGCATAATCAATATTTCTTCCATAGTACAGAGCATGTACTATTTGCATCCCAAATTCGTTTATTTGGTCCAAAGCACCCGTCTTGTGAGTCATGCACCGAATTATTGTTGTAATGAGAATACCCCACATAGGACCAAATTCGTTTCTTTTGATGATTCATGTAGTTCCTCTTCGACCCAAAAATGGCAGTACTGAGCGTGCCTCTGATCTATCAACAAGTGGGTCATACTGAGCTTGTGCTGGAAGCCTCAGTGTTTCACGAATGATTGCAGTAGAAACAAAAGCTCTTCTTTGATCCCTAATCACCCATCCAGCAATCATATCTGGAGAATCGAGTGTGGCAGAGTACCAAAACTCGCATAACATTTCTGGGTAAATTGCTCGAGGAGATCAGGTTAGTGCACGAGCAATTGGGCAATGCTTCATAAAAGTCACAATGTTCGTGAATTCTTGGCATACCCAAGCTTGAGGAATAGTGAAATTTGCTGTGATGTTGTTCCTCGCAAACCTGGGTACTTCATTATTTCGGAATTTGATTTCCGATTCAACTTCTGGAGCAACAAAAGTGTAATTCGCCATCTGTGATTTTGATTTGAAAAAGTTTGCTTGCTAATAGAAAGTGAAATCGTTAATCGCAGAGAGAATTGAGAATGAAAGAAATAAATAACAGTTAAAAAATTTGAAGTAAAAATAAACGGTTATTTATAGGAGATTTTGAAAGAAAAGTAAGGTATTGGGAAGTAAAAACGGCTGATTTAACTGCCTTATCCTCTGCCAACGGTAACATCCTTATTAAGAAAGGTTACCGTTGAGCTGTATGAGGATTAAGCTCGGTGTAAGAGCCGTCATACCCCAATACTGAGTTTAAAAAAAATTAATTTTAAAAATTTTAAAAAAAATATAAAAACAATTAATTTACTTTTGAAATTACTGAAAAAATAAAAATTTTAAATTTTGATGATAACAGACAAGTGATACTGAGTGGTCAGTATCAACAGGAGTGATACTGAGCGCTCAGTTTTAAAGAAAATTTAAGAAAGATTAAGGATTCAACATACTTAATTGCCCTAGTAAATACATAAACCTTTCCTCAGGGAGAGGTTTAGTAAACACATCGGCCAATTGTTCATCTGTTGGTACATAATCTACTTCAACCTTACCTTTTTCCACATTATCTCGAATAAAGTGGTGTCTGATATCAATGTGCTTGGTTTTGGAGTGATAGACTGGGTTCTCTGTGATAGCAATAGCACTCTTGTTATCACAATGAATGGGAGTCTTATGAAAGTTGAACCCATAATCTAAGAGTTGATACTGCATCCATAATAATTGAGCACAACAACTTCCTGCAGCAACATATTCTGCTTCTGCTGTGGAAGTTGCTACCGAATTCTGTTTCTTGGATGACCAGCCAACTAGTCTTCCACCTAGGAATTTACATCCTCCACTTGTGCTCTTTCTGTCCAATCTACAACCTGCAAAATCTGCATCTGTGTACCCTTCAAGGTCAAAGTTTGAGTCTTTCGGATACCAAAGACCCAGGTTAGGAGTACCTGTAAGATATCTAAAGATGCGCTTAACTGCTTTCATGTGTGATTCTTTAGGATCAGCCTGATACCGAGCACACAAACATGTGGCAAACATGATATCAGGCCTACTAGCAGTTAAGTAAAATAAGGAACCAATCATACCTCGGTATGTGGATGTCATGACATACTGGTTTACCAGTTTCATCCTTACTTATCTTATCCTGAGTACCCATAGGAGTGTGCATAGAAGATAAATTTTCAAATTTGTATTTCTTTAACATGTCAAGCACATACTTACTTTGATTTATAAAAGTGCCATCAGGCTTTTGTTCAACTTGTAAACCAAGAAAGTAAGTAAGTTCTCCCATCATACTCATCTGATACTGAGTTGAGATTATCTTAGCAAACCAGTCACACATTGACTTGTCAGTGGAACCAAAGATAATATCATCTACATATATCTGAATGAGTAAGATGTCAGAACCTTTCCTTTTTGAAAATAATGTTTTATCAATTTTACCTCTTGTAAATTTATTTTCAATAAGGTACTCAGACAGGGTGTCATACCAGGCTCTTGGAGCTTGTTTGAGCCCATATAGAGCTTTATCAAGCTTGAAAACATAATTAGGAAATTTGGGATCAACAAAACCTGGAGGTTGTTTAACATAAACTTCTTCTTGTAGTTTTCCATTTAGAAAAGCACTTTTGACATCCATCTGATAAACGTTGAAATTCTTAAAGGCTGCATATGCAAGATACAACCTAATAGCTTCAATTCTTGCAACTGGTGCAAAAGTTTCATCATAGTCAATGCCTTCTTCTTGCCTGTAACCTTGAGCAACTAACCTTCCTTTGTTTCTGATGACAACACCATCCTTGTCCATCTTGTTTCTGAACACCCACTTAGTACCAATAATAGTTTTGCCAGAAGGAGGTGGCACTAAGTTCCAAACTTTGTTTCTCTCAAACTCTGTGAGCTCTTCTTGCATAGCCTCTACCCAATCTTCATCTAATAAAGCTTCATAAGCTTTCTTTGGTTCAATGGTAGATAAGAAACTTGAGAAGAAACAAAAATTTGCAGTTGCTTGGGTTGGAAATTCTAATTTTCTTCTTGTTTGGACACCTTCTTCAATAGGACCAATAATGTTTGAGTGTGGATGGTCTCTGTGTTCCCTTAAATTGTTTCCTAAGGGAGCATTTGAAATAGGATCAACAATATCTTGTTGATTTGGTGTGTTGTCTGTCTGATACTGAGTGGAATTCTGATCAGTATTAGACAGTGCAGGTTGCTGTTCATCTTCATTTTGCAGAGTTGATGTGGATTCTTGTGAAGTGTTGGATGTTTCACCTTCTTCATAGATAGAGTGGTTCAGATCATTAGTTGGAAACTCAGTATGGAGGTCCTCTGTTATGGGAACCTCAGTATTAATCTCATTTGAGTGATACTGAGTTTGAACTTGATCAGTTTCATTAAACTTATTAGGAATAAAGTGTGGATGAAACTTAGGTTGTTCAGCAATGGAGTGTTCTGGATTGCATAGAATATCTATGCCACTTATGTCTTCACTTGCTGAGGTAGAATGCTCATTCTGATCTTCATCGAATGTGACATGAATGGATTCTACAATCATCTTGGTTGAGATGATATACACTCTAAAAGCTTTAGAGTGTGGAGAATAGCCCATGAACACACCTTCATTTGCTTTGGGAGCAAATTTATTGAGATTTTGTTTTGTACTGAGTACAAAGCATTTACTCCCAAAGATGTGGAAATATTCCACATTAGGAATCTTGCCATTGTATAACTCATATGGAGTCTTCAGATGTCTTTGGTCTATAGTGGCTCTATTCTGAGTGAAGTTTGCACAGTTTACAGCTTCAGCCCAGAAACTCAGTGCCAGTCCAGCATGGCATAATAAAGTTCTTGCAGCTTCAATCAGTGTTCTGTTCTTTCTTTCTACAACACCATTTTGTTGTGGTGTATAGGCTGCAGAGAAGTTTTGAATGATTCCTTTTTCTTCACAGAAATCAACTAATACTGAGTTCTTAAACTCAGTACCATGGTCACTTCTAAGTTGCTTGACCTTGTTGCCTTTTTGAAGTTCCTCTCTTTTTGTAAAGGCAATGATTTCTGTTGTTGCATCTGACTTAGTCTTGAGGAAGATGACCCAAGTGTATCTTGAGAATTCATCAACTAAGATTAGAGTATAGATCTTTTAGGCCAAAGATGGTGTGCTGATAGGGCCAGAAAGATCCATATGAATCATAGTAAGAGGTTCATTGATGGAATGATTGACTTTGGACATGAATGAACTCTTCTTCTGCTTGCCCATTTCACATGCTGAGCATAACTTATCTTTTGAATAAGTAATAGTGGGCAACCCTCTCACTAGTTTCTTCATACTGAGCTCGTTGATATTTCTAAAGTTGAGGTGAGAGAGTTTCTTGTGCCATAGCCAATGCAATTCTGGCTTGACTTTAGAAAGCAGGCATACTCGAATAGTTGGGTCTATTTCAGATAGGTTGACCACATATACGTCTTTTTCTCTTCTAGCAATGAGTACAGGCTGGCCTTTATCATTGTAGATGATTCATGCAACCTTCCTGAATCGAGCTTCATTGTCATCATCACACATCTGGCTGATACTGAGCAGATCGTGTTTTAGACCCTCTACATAGGCAACTCTTTTAAAAGTTATGTTGCCTGCCTTGATCACACCATAACCTCTTGTCTTTCCCACCGAGTCATCTCCAAATTTAACAGAAGGACCCTTCTCTGGAGTATAATTGAGAAGATATTCCATACTGCATGTCATGTGTCTTGAGCAGCCACTATCTAAATACCATTTTCTGTCACCCTGCACAAGACACAAAATAAGAGTTAGTTCTTTTTAGGAACCCATTTTTGAATGGGACCTTTGGTGGGATAAACATATTTTGACTTAATCTCTTTATATGGAGAGGTCGGTATCACTTCGGGGGTAACTTTAGAAGTTTTCTTTGGTGATACTGACTTAGTTTCTCTCCTTTTCTTTGGTACTGAGTACCTAGGACTTGAGAGATCAGTCCAGCATTCATCTCCCTTGTGACCAGTATGATGACACCTATAACATTTTCTAGGTCTATTTCTAAACATATTTTCATACGGTATTTTAGGAAAATGTTTCACATTTGGTAAGTCAGTATGAACAAGTTTTGCACATTGTTTACTTAAAGATTTGACCTGATCACCAAGTGTTTTTAAAATGTTAATTTTGTCATTTTTAATAGGTGTTTTAACATTTTGTTTTACTGGTTTAAAGGGTGGTGGATCTGGTTGCTTCCTTTTATTTGACAGAGGAGTCTTTCTAATATTATTAGTGGTAGACTTCTGGTCTCTGCCAACTAAGGATCTAGTTAAAGTTGGTTTTTGTTTATCATGTTTTGAAGAAACAACTTTAACAGATTCTTTAGACTTCTCAGTATATGATGTTTATGTTCCTGCACCTTCTGTATTTGATGAAACATGTGAGATAGAAGTTGTCTTATTATCATTATATAATTCAAAAGTTGTTGTATTAAATAATAATTCAAAAGGTGGAACAGCAGAAGTGTCATACTGATCTATTTGGAGCTCATTATCAGAAATTTCTTTTATGAAAAATTTAATACTGGGTTCTTGTAGCTCAGTATAGCACTTTGAGAAGATGGAGGGACCAATAGGTTTTTCTAAAATTTCATTTTGACATCCAACTTCACATAAAATTTCATTTTCCTCATCATCTGACTCAGTTTGACATCCAACTTCACATAAAATTTTAGCTTTTACAAAATTAATAGGGTTCATAGTAGAAAACTCTTCAAATAAATCAGCAAAATTGTTCCTATTTTTAAATTGAGGATCAACACCAAGTGCAGCTCTCACATTTTCTGGGAATTGTTGATTTAAACATTTATTTAATTTTATTGAAGCATTTCCCCAAGATTGACACTGTTTTTCAAATTTCTCTTTTTCAAGTTTGTGTAAATGAGCTTTATCAGCTAATCTTTGATTGATGTCTTTTAAATCTGAAAAATTTAATTCTAAATATTTATACTTTGCTAGTTTATCTAAGTTTTCATTATTTACCCTTTCAAGTTCTTGTATTGTTAATTTTAAAGCTTTTTCTTTTTGTACAGAAGTTTTAAGATCAACAAGCATATATTCAAAAATCTTAGTTTTTTCATTCACTGAATAAGTTTGAAAGGAACTTACCTTGTACAACTGAGTGGAATCCCAATCAGTATGAACACTCATCCTCTCAGCCTCTTTGATATCCTTTTCAAAGGAGCTCTTCAAATCATCTTCAGTGAAAGCCATAAAGGCTTTATTCTCAATCTCTTCTTCATCATCACTTAACTCTTCATCCATCCAGGCTTCTGAGTAAAGTGCTTGATGAGGTGCTCCATTCCCTTCTGCCCTCTTGCCCTTGCTCCAATTCTTCAGCTTGACATATTTGTCTCTATACCTTTTAGCTCGGTATGCAATCTTGTCATTTTGGTCAGTCTCAGAAGACTTGGTATGACAATTTGCAGCAATATGTCCAGGCTTTCCACACCTATAGCACAGACCTGATCTTGGGTCAGTATTAGAAGAGCTAACACCAAGCCTCTTCTTCTTCAACTGATCCAGCTTCATGGACATAAGAGCCATTTGGGTTTCAAGCTCTTCTGCCTCAGCATCAGCAAGATCAACTTCTGGTTCATCTGGCTCAGTCACAGTATAGGCCTGTTGCACAACTAGAGCCATGCCAGTGGAAGACTTGTCAGTTTTCTTCCAGTTGATCAGTCTTGCAGCATTATTCTCCTCATGATTCAACATTAAACCATACAAGGTTTGAAGAGTATATGACTCAATGTTGTTAGCAGCATTGACAGAGTTTGTCATGTCAAGAAATTGTTGAGGAAGACTATCCAGGAACTTTTGAACAAGCTCTCCTTCCTCTTTCACAATGCCTACACTGATTAAATCATGGATAATTGTATTGAACCTGTTATAGAGAGTGGTGATGTCTTCATTAGGAGTTGAGAAGAAGTTTTCATATTTCCTTCTCATGTTGCTTTTTCTTTGCAACTTCACATTTGCTGTGCCTTCATAGGTGACTGATAGGCTATCCCACATAGCCTTTGATGTTGGCAATTTCATAATTGCATTAAGTATCTCTTTGGTAACAGCATTACCAATCACCCCTTTAGCTCTGGAGTCTAAAGCATACAACTGACGGCCAGTATCAGTCCAGTTGTGCTTTAGTTTAGGTACAGTTCTTATGCTCTCAGGAGCATCATCAGTAGCAGCAACAGGTTCCACAGTTTGTGGAATGATGGGACCATCATATAGCACAGTGAGCATCTCATGGTGAATAGATTCAAGATACCACTGAGCTTTAAGCTTCCATTGATGGAAGTCTTTTCCATCAAAGATGGGTACTCCCTTTCCAGACATAATTGGTGCAACAATTGTAGACATCTTGGATTTTTGAGTGTTAGAGGGATAGATGTAGGAAATGGCTGCCAGGGTTATAGATCGACTAAATAAGAGTTTATTTAGTCTTCTCTGATACCAGTTGTTAGGTCACAACAACCCTGTTTTAATGTTAATTGATAGAATATTATACTTAGAGAAATATTAGAGTGATAACACAAGAATATAGTCAATGTATAAATCCACTAAGTGTGGCTTGTTGCGGAATAACAAGACCACTGATCAATTACAAAGATATGAAAGTGTAAAGTAAATTGGTGAGTACTCCTTTGCAAGATGATCTCTATTTATAATGTTATAGAGATCTTACATGATGAGCAAAGGAGTAACCGAAGGACTAAGTAAGGGAAATGACTAAGATCAAGGGATTTGATCTTAGTCCGTTACTATACTGAGTATCACTCAGTCCTTCTACTCAGTCCTTGTACTCAGTATCACTATCTGATACTGAGTACCGATACTGATCACTCAGTATCAGACCTAAACTTAGCTATATTATTCTACATATAAATCAAAACTAGTCTAGGTTGTATTGTTATCTTAAGATCCAAAGGGGCAAGGCTTTTTGCCTTAACAGTTTCATCATAGTCAATGCCTTCTTCTTGACTGTAACCCTGAGCAACCAGTCTTGCTTTATTTCTGATGACAACACCATCCTTGTCCATCTTGTTTCTGAACACCCACTTAGTACCAATAATAGTTTTTCCAGCAGGAGGTGGTACTAAGTTCCACACTTTGTTTCTTTCGAACTCTGTAAGTTCTTCTTGCATAGCTTCTACCCAGTCTTCATCTAATAAAGCTTCATCAGCTTTCTTTGGTTCCATGGTGGATAAAAAGCTTGAAAAGAAACAAAAGTTTGCATTTGCTTGAGGTTCAAACTCTAACTTTCTTCTTGTTTGGACACATTGTTCAATAGGACCAATAATACTAGAATGTGGATGATCTCTATGTTCCCTTAAATTGTTTCCCAAGGGAGAATTTGAAACAAGGTTAACAACATCTTGTTGTACTGATGAGTTGTCGGTCTGATACTGATATGAAGTTTGCTCAGTATTAGACAATTCAGGTTGTTGTTCTTCTTGATTTTGCAGATCTGAGGTGGATTCTTGAGCAGTACTGGAAGATGCGCCTTCTTCATAGGTGGAGTTGTTCAGATCAAGAATTGGGAACTCAGTATTAGGGTTCTCATTTAAGGGAACTTCGGTATTTGCTGCATTTGAGTTAGACTGAGTTCTTTCTTGATCAGTATCATTCATACTATGAGCCGAATAGTATGGATGATGCTTGGGCTGTTCAGTAATTGAGTTCTCTAGATTGCATAGAATGTCTATGCCACTGATGTCTTCATTTGCTGAGGTAGAATGCACATTCTGATCTTCATCAAATGTAACATGAATGGATTCTACAATCACCTTGGTTGAGATGATATACACTCTGAAAGCTTTAGAGTGTGGTGAGTAGCCCATGAACAAACCTTCATTTGCTTTGGGAGCAAATTTGTTGAGATTTTGTTTAGTACTGAGTCAAAACATTTACTCCTAAATATGTGGAAGTATTCCACATTAGTAATCTTGCGATTATATAACTCATAAGGAGTCTTTTAATGTCTCTGGACTATTGTAGCTCTGTTCTAAGTAAAATTTGCACAATTGACAGCTTCTGCCCAGAAGCTCAGTGCCAGTCCAGCATGGCATAACAAAGATCTTGCAGCTTCAATCAAGGTTCTATTCTTTCATTCTACAACACCATTTTGTTGTGGTGTGTAGGCTGCAGAGAAGTTTTGAACAATTCCTTTTTCTTCACAAAAATCAGCTAATACTGAGTTATTAAACTCAGTACCATGGTCACTTCTAAGTTGTTTGACCTTGTTGCCTTTTTGAAGTTCTTCTCTTTTAATGAAGGCAATGATTTCTGTGGTTGCATCTGATTTAGTCTTGAGGAAAATGACTCAAGTGTAACTTGAGTATTCATCAACCAAGACTAAAATATAAATCTTTTTGGCCAAAGATGGTGTGCTGATGGGGCCCAAAAGATCCATATGTATCATAGGTAGAGGTTCATTGATAGAATGATTAACCTTAGACTTGAATGAACTCTTCTCCTGCTTGCCCATTTCACATGCTGAGCATAACTTATCTTTTGAATAAGTAATAGTGGGCAGCCCTCTCACCAGTTTCTTCATACTGAGCTCATTTATATTTCTGAAATTTATGTGAGAAAGCTTCTTGTGCCATAACCAGTGTAATTCTGGTTTGACTTTAGACAGTAGGCAAACTCGAATAGTGGGGTCTATTTCAGACAGGTTGACCACATATACATCCTTTTCTCTTCTGGCAATGAGTGCAGGTTGCCCTTTATCATTGTAGATGATTCCTGCAACCTTTCTGAATCAAGCTTCATTTTCATCATGACACATCTGGCTGATACTGAGCAGATTGTGTTTTAGACCCTCTACATAGGCAACTCTTTTAAAAGTTATGTTGCATGCCTTGATTACTCCATACCCTCTTGTTTTCCCTATCGAATCATCTCTAAACTTGACAGAAGGACCCTTCTCTGGAGTGTAGTTGAGAAGATATTCCATACTGCCAGTCATGTGTCTTGAGCAGCCACTATCTAAGTACCATTTTCTGTCACCCCGCACAAAACACAAAATAAGAATTAGTTCCTTTTAGGAACCCATTTATGAATGGGACCTTTGGTAGGAGAAACTGGGGTAGACTTGATCTCTTTTGTTGGAGAGGTCAGTATCACTTCAGGAGAGACCTTTGAGGTTTTCTTTGGTGATATTGACTTAGTTTCTCTCCTTTTCTTTTGTACTGAGTTCCTATGACTTGAGAGATCAGTCCAGCATTCATCTCCTTTATGTCCAGTATGACATCTATAACATTTTCTAGGTCTGTTTCTGAACATATTTTCATAAGGAATTTTTGAAAATTGTTTGACTTTTGGTTGATCAGTATGAGTGAGTTTTGCAAACTTCTGACTTAAGGCTTTGATCTGATCACCAATAGATCCTGTTTTTGCCACTTGAAGATCCTGTTGAAGTTGTTTTCTTGTTATCATGTTTTAGAATGACAACTTGAACAGGTTCTTTAGATTCTTGAGTAGTTGACTTGTCTGTTCCTGCAACCATAGTATTAGTTATAACATTTTGAGTAAAAGTGATTTTATTTTCATCATATAACTCAAAAGTAGTTGTATTAAATAAAAATTCAAATGGAGGAACAACAGAAGTATCATACTGCACAACTTCGAGGTCAGTATCAGAAATTTCTTTTTCAGAAAATTCAATACTGAGCTCTTGTAGTTCAGTATAGCGCTTAGAACAGATAGAAGGACCAATTGGTTTTTCAAGAATTATTTTATCCTCAAAATCTGACTCAGTTTGACATCCAATTTCACAAAAAGTTTTTGCTTTTATAAACTGAATAGGGTTCATATCAGAAAATTCTTCAAATAAATCAGCAAAATTATCTCTATTTTTTAACTGAGGATCAACACCAAGTGCAGCCCTCACATTTTCTGGAAATTGTTGATTTAGATTTTTATTTAATTTAATAGATGCATTTCCCCAAGATTTACACTGATTTTCAAATTTTTCTTTTTCTAGTTTGTGTAAATGAGCTTTATCAGCTAATCTTTGGTTAATATCTTGTAAGTTTAAAAAATCTAGTTCTAAATCTTTAAAAAAAATTTGCTAATTTATCTAAGTGTTCGTTATTTACCCTTTCAAGTTCAAGAATTGTTAATTTTAAAGCTTTTTCTCTCTGTACTAAAGTTTTAAGATCAACTATCATATACTCAAAAATCTTTTCTTTTTCATTATCTGAATAAGTTTGAAAGGAACTCACCTTGTACAACTGAGTGGAATCCCAATCAGTATGGACACTCATCCTCTCAGGTTCTTTGATATCTCTTTCAAAGGAGCTCTTGAAATCTTCTTCAGTAAAAGCCATGAAGGCTTTGTTCTCAACCTCTTCCTCATCATCACTTACCTCCTCATCCATCCAAGCTTCAGAGTAAAGTGCTTGATGAGGTGCTCCATTCCCTGCTGCATTCTTGCCCTTGCTCCAGTTCTTTAGCTTGACATACTTGTCTCTATACCATTTAGCTCGGTATGCAATCTTGTCATTCTGATCAGTTTCAGTTGACTTAGTGTGATAGTTTGCAGCAATGTGCCTAGGCTTTCCACACCTATAGCAAAGACCTGATCTTGGGTCAGTGTTGGAAGAGCTAACACCAAGCTTCTTCTTTTTCAACTGATCCAGCTTCATAGAGATAAGAGCCATTTGGGTTTCAAGCTCTTCTGCCTCAGCATCAGCAAGATCAACTTCTGGTTCTTCAGACTCAGTCACAATGTATGCCTGTTGCACAACTAGAGCCATGCCAGTGGAAGACTTGTCAGTTTTCTTCCAGTTGATCAGTCTTGCAGCATTATTCTCCTCATGATTCAACATTAAGCCATACAAGGTTTTAAGAGTGTACGACTCAATGTTGTTAGCAGCATAGACAGAGTTTGACATGTCAAGAAACTGTTGAGGAAGACTATCCAGGAACTTTTGAACAAGCTACCCTTCTTCCTTTACAATGCCTACACTGATTAAACCATGGATAACAGTATTGAACCTGTTATAGAGAGAGGTGATGTCTTCATTTGGATTTGAGAAGAAGTTTTCATACTTTCTTCTCATGGTTCTTTTTCTTTGCAACTTAACCTTAGTTGTGCCTTCATAGGTGACTGGTAGACTATCCCACATAGCCTTTGCTGTTGGCAAATCCATGATTGCATTAAGTATCTCTTTGGTAACAGCATTATCAATCACCCCTTTAGCTCTAGAGTCTAGAGCATACAACTGACGGTCAGTATCAGTCCAGGTGTGCTTCAGTTTAGGA
>OY970825.1:68138276-68145776 GCA_963853835.1 Calendula officinalis | reverse complement strand
TAGGCATTGTGAAGGAGGAAGGAGAGCTTGTTCAAAAGTTCTTGGATAGTCTTCCTCAACAGTTTCTTGACATGACAAATTCTGTCAATGCTGCCAACAACATTGAGTCATACACTCTTCAAACTCTGTATGGTTTAATGTTGAATCATGAGGAGAATAATGCTGCAAGACTGATCCACTAGCATGGCTCTAGTTGTGCAACAGGCATATACTGTTACTGAGCCTGAAGAACCAGAAGTTGATCTTGCTGACGCTGAGGCAGAAGAGCTTGAAACACAAATGGCTCTTATGTCTATGAAGCTGGATGAATTGAAAAAGAAGAGGCTTGGTGTTAGCTCTTCCAATACTGACCCAAGATCAGGTCTTTGCTATAGGAGTGGAATGCCTAGGCACATTGCTGCTAATTGTCATACCAAGTCAACTGAAACTGATCAGAATGACAAGATTGCATACCGAGCTAAAAGGTATAGAGACAAGTATGTCAAGCTAAAGAACTGGAGCAAAGGGAAGAATGCAGCAGGGAATGGAGCACCTCATCAAGCACTTTACTCTGAGGCTTGGATGAGGAGATAAGTGATGATGAGGAAGAGATTGAGAACAAAGCCTTCATGGCTTTTACTGAAGAAGATTTGAAGAGCTCCTTTGAAAGAGATATCAAAGAAGATGAGAGGATGAGTGTCCATACTGATTGGGATTCCACTCAGTTGTACAAGGTGAGTTCCTTTCAAACTTATTCAGATAATGAAAAAGAAAAGAATTTTTAGTATATGATTGTTGATCTTAAAACTTTAGTACAGAGAGAAAAAGCGTTAAAATTAACAATTCTTGAACTTGAAAGGGTAAATAACGAACATTTAGATAAATTAGCAAAATTTAAAGATTTAGAACTAGATTTTTTAAACTTACAAGACATTAACCAAAGATTAGCTGATAAAGCTCATTTACACAAACTAGAAAAAGAAAAATTTGAAAATCAGTGTAAATCATGGGGAAATGCATCTATTAAACTAAATAAATGTCTAAATCAACAATTTCCAGAAAATATGAGGGCTGCACTTGGTGTTGATCCTCAGTTAAAAAATAGAAATAATTTTGCTGATTTATTTGATGAATTTTCTGATATGAACCCTATTCAGTTTGTAAAAGCAAAAACATTTTGTGAAATGGGATGTCAAACTGAGTCAGATGATGAGGATAATATAATTTTTGAAAAACCAATCGGTCCTTCCGTCTGTTCTAAGTGCTATACTGAACTACAAGAGCTCAGTTTTGAATTTCCTGAAAAATAAATTTCTGATACTGACCTCCAAATTCTGCAGTATGACACTTCGGTTGTTCCTCCATTTGAATTTTTATTTAACACAACTACTTTTGAGATATATAAAGAACCTGAGTCTACAGGAAAGAAAACCACTACTACTCAAAATGTTTTATCTAATACTGAGTCTACAGGAACAGCAAAGTCAACTACTCAAGAATCTAAAGAACCTGTTCAAGTTGTCATTCTAAAACATGATAAAAAGAAAACAACTTCAAAAGGATCTTCAAGTGGCAAAAACAAGAAGTCAAATGATAAAAAGACTTCTCTGCCTAATAAAACTAAGACACCAGAACCATCTCCTTCAAAACCAGTCATACATAACATTAAAACTCCATTAAAAAATGACAAAAATAACATTTTAAAATCTATTGGTGATCAGATCAAAGTTTTAAGTCAAAAGTTTGCAAAACTCACTCATACTGATCAACCAAAAGTCAAACAATTTTCTAAAATTCCTTATGAAAATATGTTTAGAAATAGACCTAGAAAATGTTATAGATGTCATCATACTGGACATAAAGGAGATGAATGCTGGACTGATCTCTCAAGTCCTAGGTACTCAGTACCAAAGAAAATGAGAGAAACTAAGTCAGTATCACCAAAGAAAACCTCAAAGGTTTCTCCTGAAGTGATCCTGACCTCTCCAACAAAAGAGATCAAGTCAACCCCCGTTTCTCCTACCAAAGGTCCCATTCAAAAATGGGTTCCTAAAAAGAACTAACTCTTACTTTTGTGTCTTGTGCAGGGTGACAGAAAATGGTACCTAGATAGTGGATGCTCAAGACACATGACTGGCAGTATGGAGTACCTCCTCAACTATACTCCAGAGAAGGGTCCTTCTGTCAAGTTTGGAGATGATTCTATAGGGAAAACAAGAGGGTATGGAGTAATCAAGGCAGGCAACATAACTTTTAAAAGAGTTTCCTATGTAGAGGGTCTTAAACACAATCTGCTCAGTATCAGCCAGATGTGTGATGATGACAATGAAGCTCATTTCAGAAAGATTGCAGGAATCATCTACAATGAAAAAGGGCAACCTGTACTCATTGCTAGAAGAGAAAAAGATGTGTATGTGGTCAATCTGTCTGAAATAGACCCCACTATTCGAGTTTGCCTGCTGTCTAAAGTCAAACCAGAATTACATTGGTTATGGCACAAGAAGCTCTCTCACATAAATTTCAGAAACATAAATGAGCTCAGTATTAAGAAACTGGTGAGAGGGTTGCCCACTATTACTTATTCAAAATATAAGTTATGCTCAGCATGTGAAATGGGCAAGCAGAAGAAGAGTTCATTCAAGTCAAAGGTTAATCATGCCATTAACGAACCTCTTACAATGGTACATATGGATCTTTTTGGCCCCATCAGCACACCATCTTTGGCCAAAAAGATCTATACATTAGTCCTGGTTGATGAATTTTCAAGATACACTTGGGTTATTTTTCCCAAGACTAAAGCCGATGCAACAGCATTAATCATTGCCTTCATTAAAAGAGAAGAACTTCAAAAAGGCAACAAGGTCAAAAAACTAAGAAGTGACCATGGTACTGAGTTTAAGTACTCAGTATTGGCTGAATTCTGTGAAGAAAAAGGAATCGTACAAAACTTCTCTGCAGCCTACACACCACAACAAAATGGTGTTGTAGAACGAAAGAATAGAACCTTGATTGAAGCTACAAGAACTTTGTTATGCCATGTTGGACTGACACTGAGCTTTTGGGCAGAAGCTGTCAATTGTGCAATTTTACTCAGAACAGAGCTACAATAGTCCAAAGACTTCAAAAGACTCCTTATGAGTTATATAATGGCAAGGTTCCTAATGTGGAATACTTCCACATCTTTGGGAGTAAATGTTTTGTACTCAGTACTAAACAAAATCTCAACAAATTTGCTCCCAAAGCAAATGAAGGTGTGTTCATGGGCTACTCTCCACACTCTAAAGCCTTCAGAGTGTATGTCATCTCAACTAAGATGATTGTAGAATCTATTCATGTTACATTTGATGAAAATCAGAATGAGCATTCTACCTCAGCAATAGAAGACATCAATGGCATAGAAATTCTATGCAATCCAGAAAACTCAATTGCTGAATAGCCCAAGTCTCACCCATACTATGTTGATCATGGTATGAGTGATACTGATCAAGAAATAACTTAGTCTAACTCAAATGTATCAAATTCTGAGGCTCCCATAACTGAGAACCCCAATACTGAGTTTCCAATTCTTGATTTGAACAACTCCACCTATGAGGAAGGTAAATCTTCCAGTACTGCTCAAGAATCCACATCAAATCTGCAAAATTCAGAAGAACACCAACCAGTATTGTCTGATACTGACAAGAATTCAACTCAGTATCAGGCAGACAATACATCAACACTACAAGATATTGTTGACCTTGTTTCAAATGCTCCCTTAGGAAACAATCTAAGGGAACACAGAGATCATCCTCATTCTAATATTATTGGTCCAATTGAACAAGGTGCCCAAACAAGAAGAAAGTTAGAGTTTGAACCCCAAGCAACTGCAAAATTTTGTTTCTTCTCAAGCTTCTTATCTACCATGGAACCAAAGAAAGCTGATGAAGCTTTAGTAAATGAAGACTGCGTAGAAGCTATGCAAGAAGAACTGACAGAGTTTGAAAGAAATAAAGTTTGGAACTTAGTACCACCTCCTGCTGGCAAAACTATTATTGGTACTAAGTGGGTGTTCAGAAACAAGATGGACAAGGATGGTGTTGTCATCAGAAATAAAGCAAGACTGGTTGCTCAGGGTTACAGGCAAGAAGAAGGCATTGACTATGATGAAACTTTTGCACCAGTTGTAAGAATTGAAACTATTAGGCTGTATCTTGCATATGCAGCTTTCTAGAATTTCATAGTTTATCTGATGGATGTCAAGAGTGCTTTTTCTTAATGGAAAACTACATGAGGAAGTTTATGTTAAACAACCACCAGGTTTTGTTGATCCTAAATTTCCTAATTATGATTTTAAGCTTGATAAAGCTCCATATGGGCTCAAACAAGCTCCCAGAGCCTGGTATGATACCCTGTCTGAGTACTTAATTGAAAATAAGTTTATAAGAGGTAAAATTGACAAAACATTATTTTCAAAAAGGAAAGGTTCTAACATTTTACTCATTCAGATATATGTAGATGATATTATCTTTGGCTCCACTGACAAGTCAATGTGTGACTGGTTTGCTAAGATAATGTCATCTCAGTATCAGATGAGTATGATGGGTGAACTTACTTACTTTCTTGGTTTACAAGTTGAACAAAAGCCTGATGGCACTTTCATAAATCAAAGTAAGTATGTGCATGACATGCTTAAGAAATATAAATTTGAAAATTTATCTTCCATGCACACTCCTATGGGTACTCAGGATAAAATAAGTAAAGATGAAACTGGTAAACCAATATGTCAATCCACATACCGAGGTATGATTGGTTCTTTACTCTACTTAACAGCTAGCAGGCCTAATATCATGTTTGCAACTTGTTTGTGTGCTTGGTATCAGGCTGATCCTAAAGAATCACATATGAAAGCTGTTAAGCGCATTTTTAGATATCTTTCAGGTACTCCTAACATGGGTCTTTGGTATCCCAGAGACTCAAACTTTGACCTTGAAGGGTATACAGATGCAGATTTTGCAGGTTGTAGGTTGGACAGGAAGAGTACAAGTGGAGGATGTCAATTCCTCGGTGGCAAACTAGTTGGTTGGTCATCCAAGAAACAAAACTCAGTAGCAACTTCTACGGCAGAAGCAGAATATGTTGCTGCAGGAAGTTGTTGTGCTCAACGCTTGTAGATGCAGTATCAACTAATGGACTATGGATTCAATTTCCAGAAGACACCAATACATTGTGATAACAAGAGTGCTATTGCTATCACTGAAAACCCAGTCCATCACTCCAGAACAAAGCACATTGATATCAGACACTAATTTATTCGAGATAATGTGGAAAAGGGTAAGGTTGAGGTAGATTTCGTTCCTACAGATGATCAATTGGCCGATGTGTTTACTAAACCTCTTTCTGAGGAAAGGTTTATGTACTTACTAGGAGAATTGGGTATGCTGAATCCTTAATTTTCCTTAAAATTTTCTGATACTGACTGATCAGTATTACTTTCAATACTAACCAACTCAGTATCACTCGTCTGATTTATCAAAATTTATAAATTTTAATTTTTAATTTATTTATAGTTTAAAATTAAATGTCTTTATGATTTTAATTTTTTTTAAATTTTAAATTTTTTTAACTCGGTATTGGAGTCCTGGAGTGATAAACTGACTTTTAATCCTTATACTCCCCAACGGTAACCTTTCTTAATAAGAAAGTTATCGTTGACACAGGATAAGACTGTCAAATCAGCCGGTTTTACTTCCCAATACCGTAATTATCTCTAATTAAATATAAATAATCGTTTATGTTTTTTTCATTCCACTTTTCTAACAGTTATTTTCTATTTTCTCTTTCAATTCTCTCCGCGATTAACGATTTCACTATCTCTTTGCAAGCAAATTTCTTAAATCACAAACGCAGATGGCTAATTACATATTCTTCGCACCGGAGGCTGCACCGGCAACTCAGTTTCGAAACGACGAAGTGCCCAAATTTGCGAGGAACATCACCGCAAACTTTAACATTCCTCAGGCTTGGGCGTGCCCTGAATTCACTCACATGATTACATATCTAAAGCATTGTCTGATTACTCAAGCACTGATTCTTTCTCCTCGTGCAATCTATCCGGAAATGCTGTGTGAATTCTGGTACTCTGCTAAACTTGACTCTCCGGACATGATTACTGGTTGGGTTATTCGAGAACAAAAAAGGGCTTTTGTTTCAACAGCAATAATTCGGGAAACACTGAGACTTCCCGCTCACGCTCAGTATGAGCCCTTTGTTGACCGAACAGAGGCTCGCTCAGTATTACCATTCATTGGACGCAGAGGTTCCACGGGCATTATTAAGCCAAATGAATTTGGTCCAATGTGGGGTCTCTTAATTTCCACACTTATTAGGTGTATGACCCACAAGACAGGGGCATTGGATCAAATAAACGAATTCGGGATGCAGATTGTTCATGCCATGTAACATGGTCGAGATATTGATTATGCTAGACTGATCTTTAATGAAATAGTTTCTCTGATTCGGGCTCCAATCAGAGAAATCAATGTTCCTTTCCGCATATTTCTTTCTCTCATTTTTCAAAGTGGCATGCCTGCTCATGTCCATGATGAGTTCAATAGTCCAAGGGTGGACCTTCCTCCACTACATGAGAATATTTACTTTTACAGGCTAAGAGAAGGAGAGCATGTACTGAGTCACTCCATGTGGGCTATAGTCCAGGCACACATCAATGATGAACAACATTCTGATACTGAATCAGAAAATGATGATAATGATGATGACAGTGGTGATGGTAGGAATGATGCTCCAGATACAAAAACCACCACACATTTCTCCAGATGATGGAAGCTCAACCAGCAGTAGTACAAGAACCACCACAAATTTCTCCATCTGCACAGGATCCTGATGCTCCTCATATTGCAACAGCTTCTGATACTGAGTCCTCAGAAGACACACCACTGGTCATCCAAAGAAGAAGAAGAAACCTTTCCCCAGTTCTAATGGGAAACTTATCATCAGAAGGGATGCAACCCGGAAATGTTCCTTCATTAACTACATCTCTTCAAGCACAAAGCTTAGTTGCAGCCAACGCTAACCTTCCAGGTCCTGAACCCGAACCAATTGCTCAACATATTGAGGAACCCCATGCTCCTCTCGATGTAGAAATTCAGTATGAGCAGCATACACTGGAAGGTGCAGATGTCAGAAGAGAAGAGGCTCTTGAAGGTGCTGGTGCCTCAAATCAACATACATAAGATCCAGCACCGACCTCAAATGATGCAAGAAGAGAATCCGACAAAGTCTCAGGTATGAATTTCTAAAAAGCCCTAAACTTTTATACATATATAAAATTTTCCCAAATAGAGACTATGTATTGGCCAGTACCAACTCAATACTGACCACAGTCTCATACGAACTTTCAAATATATCCACTTATGGCCAACATAGTTAGCCCACTGCTGCTATGCAAAATTCATATACTGAGCATCTCAATGATCATTGTCAGTCTACAGTTGTCTCAACATTTAAAGAGACAATGGTGGTTTA
>OY970825.1:68125776-68128276 GCA_963853835.1 Calendula officinalis | reverse complement strand
TTTGATCAGGCACGATGTCTGGACTAACGATGACGATGTCCGGACTAGCGAGCACGATGTCCGGACCAGCGAGCACGATGTCCGGACCAGCGGGCACGATGTCCGGACCAGCGGGCACGATGTCCGGACCAGCATGCACGATGTCTGGACCACCGTTCACGATGTCCGGACCAGCGATCACGATGTCTGGACCAGCGAGCACGATGTCCGGACCAGCGATCACGATGTCCGGACCAGGTGGCACGATGTCCGGACTAACGATCACGATGTCCGGACCACCGGTCACGATGTCCGGACCACCGGTCACGATGTCCGGACTAGCGCTCATGATGTCCGGATATCGCTAGCAACAAACCACATGTAGCGGTGAGAGGCACAACGCCACATCGAGCTGAGGGTTTTATGGCTCGCTCGGCCTCACTGGATAACCGACACCACTAGCGTTGCAAGGCGCACAACGCTACATCGAGCTGAGGGTTTTATGGCTCGCTCGGCCTCACTCTATTGCCCACATGCAGAGTTGCGAGGCAACAACGCCCCATCGGGTGCTACAACCTGCTAGCACCCTGTCCCCATATATATACATTATGTACAAAAACTAAAGTGACAGGAACAGACATTGATTTGGCCAATAAGTCACAATTTTTTTTTGATCAGGCACGATGTCTGGACTAACGATGACGATGTCCGGACTAGCGAGCACGATGTCCGGACCAGCGAGCACGATGTCCGGACCAGCGATCACGATGTCCGGACTAGCGATCACGATGTCCGGACCAGCGAGCACGCTGTCCGGACAAGTGTGCACGGTGTCCGGACGAGCGAGCACGTTGTCCGGACTAACGATCACGATGTCCAGACTACCGTGCACGATGTCAGGACCAGCGAGCACGATTTCCGGACCAGCGAGCACGATGTCCGGACGAGCGGGCACGATGTTCGGACCAGGGATCACGATGTCCAGACAAGCGAGCACGATGTCCGGACTAGCGATCACGATGTCCGGACGAGCGATCACGATGTCCGGACAAGCGTGCACGATGTCCGGACCAACGATCACGATGTCCGGACTAGCGGGCACGATGTCCGGACCAGCGATCACGATGTCCGGACAAGCGTGCACGATGTCCGGACCAGCGATCACGATGTCCGGACTAGCGTTCACGATGTCCGGATATCGCTAGCAACAAACCACATGTAGCGTTGAGAGGCACAACGCCACATCGAGCTGAGGGTTTTGGCTCGCTCGGCCTCACTGGATAACCGACACCACTAGCGTTGCAAGGCGCACAACGCTACATCGAGCTGAGGATTTGATGGCTCGCTTGGCCTCACTCTATTGCCCACATGCAGCGTTGCGAGGCAACAACGCCACATCGGGTGCTACAACCTGCTAGCACCCTGTCCCCCTATATATACATTATGTACAAAAACCAAAGTGACAGGAACAGACATTGATTTGGCCAATAAGTCACAATTTTTTTTTGATCAGGCACGATGTCTGGACTAACGATGGCGATGTCCGGACTAGCGAGCACGATGTCCGGACCAGCGAGCACGATGTCCGGACCAGCATGCATGATGTCCGGACTAGCGATCACGATGTCCGGACCAGCGAGCACGATGTCCGGACAAGCGTGCACGTTGTCTGGACGAGCGAGGACGATGTCCGGACTAACGATCACAATGTCCCGACTACCGTGCACGATGTCAGGACCAGCGAGCACGATGTCCAGACCAGCGAGCACGATGTCTGGACGAGCGGGCACGATGTGCGGACCAGCGATCACGATGTCCGGACAAGCGAGCACGATGTCCGGACTAGCGATCACGATGTCCGGACGAGCGATCACGATGTCCGGACGAGCGTGCACGATGTCCGGACCAGCGTGCACGATGTCCGGACCAGCGGGCACGATGTCCGGACCAGCGATCAAGATGTCCGGACCAGCGAGCACGATGTCCAGACTAGCGATCACGATGTCCGGACGAGCGATCACGATGTCCGGACAAGCGTGCACGATGTCCGGACCAGCGATCACGATGTCCGGACTAGCCAGCACGATGTCCGGACCCGCGGGCACGATGTCCGGACCACCGGTCATGATGTCCGGACCAGCGAGCACGATGTCCGGACGAGCAATCACGATGTCTGGACCAGCGAGCGTGCTGTCCGGACCAGCGAGCAAGATGTCCGGACGAGCGTTCCCGATGTCCGGACCAGCGGGCACGATGTCCGGACCAGCGGGCACGATGTCCGGACCAGCGGGCACGATGTCCGGACCACCGTTCATGATGTCCAGACCAGCGATCACGATTTCCGGACCAGCGAGCACGATGTCCAGACCAGCGATCACGATTTCCGGACCAGGTGGCACGATGTCCGGACTAACGATCACGATGTCCGGACCACCGGTCACGATGTCCGGACTAGCGTTTACGGTGTCCGGACCAGCGTGAACGATGTCCGGACTCGGCAAGGCAACATGCACGTTTTCAT
>OY970825.1:68113276-68120776 GCA_963853835.1 Calendula officinalis | reverse complement strand
TTCCCGACAGTCAAAGGTACAGCACGTTATCTCCTAGACGGTCCTAAAACCAAAAACGAAACCCTGAATGAAAAATCCTACCCGAGGGCTTATTTCAGAAACTGGCAGCACCCGTCAGTATCACGGGAACTGACATAACTCCTAAACGGCTCATTAGATTTTCCCCATCTTTTTACCACGACAACTAGACAATCAGAACTACAATTTACTGTGAGACGGTCACTGGCCAAAACAGACTCTAAAGGTCTCAAAACTGCATTGCAAGACAGACCTGTTGCACAGGTCATCTTCCTAACAGCAGCATATTAAATTGACTATAACTTTTAAACCGTAATTCGGATTGACGAGAGGGTTGCGGCGTTGAAAAGCTAATTCAGAAATCAAGGTGCCAACACGGGCCAAAAACTTAAAAGGTTATTTTAAACGGGTCAAACACTACCGCGAACAGAAAGCAGAATCTGCCAAAATATATTTTATGCACAACCCGTTTTTACTAAAACCGATTTAATACCGTAAAACCCGAGTTTTCATAAATGATCAAAACAGAATAGACTCTCAATTTCACCCTCTATAAACGATTTTATGAAAACCCGACCAAATTCCCGAATTCAAACAACAATTAAACGAAAATAAATCATGACCCAAATCAGTGAGCCCCGATTCAGTTTCAATCTACACCAACATGATTAGCACGAAATAACGAAACGGGATTTAAACTAACAAAAGGACAAGAATCTACCAATACGATTAACGGTTTGAACCCGATGGATTGTTCTAGCTTGCGTCGGCCTCACAACTCAGTCACCGTACCCCTTGCTTGAGAACACCAACCTTGAAATCTCTGCCCGAATGAACATAAACCGAACAGATTGATATATGTGGTTTGGAAAATTAAAAAAAAGAAAAGGAATGGGAAAAATTATATATATTCGATTAGTCCCAATCAAGTATTACCTTCTTCCTCAAAATGAATGACCATCCCTCAATCTTCCACCCATGCGCCTACAACTTTGGACCAGAATCCACCTCACAACTTACGAAGGAAGCCAGCAAAAGAAAAGGAGGATTTGTTTTGGAGGAAAAAGAATTGCCAAAGGGGTTGAAAATGAGAGGATGGGGGTGTGCACGGCCGTCGATTTGGAGGAAGTATTATATTAGGATTAGGTTAATTCTTTTCTTATTAACTATTGTCTAGGAATAGAAGTAAGGCTAACAACTCTCAAGTTTAAGGGCCCTAAGCCCGATCGGATAGTGAGAACGAGAGAAATAAACAAAACACGTTTAGCAAGGGCTTATACAACTTAATTAAAACTTATACCAAAAGCCCATGGTCTTTGCCTTTCGCTGGCTGACTCATTAACTCAAATAAAACCCGAGACGTCTAATAATAAACATCATCTTCATAATATCATAAAATGTACACTTAAATAATTAACTCGTCTAAAAAAAAGAACCATCTAGCTACAGGATGTCTAAATAATACCAACCATCTAACTTCAGGTCGTCTCACATTTAATGACATAAACCGGGATGCGCCCATAATCGGAAAATATAATAAATGGCAGTCATAAAATAAAATTTCTACTATAGATTAATATAAAATAATAAAAAGGTAATTGATTAAATTACTTAATTTCCGAGGTGTTACAACTCAACTCCACTTGAATCAGACTTCGTGCCCGAAGTCATCGCTCGGAAGAAGCTCAAGGTAGCGATCTCGCATCTCAGACTCAGGCCCGCCAACGACACATGCTCTTAAAGGGGAGAAATGATAAGGTTATGAAATAAGGAAGCTCGACAGGGTGACCAACTCAATCGGAATGGACTCCGGCTCTCGTAGTCAGACACAGTTGTTGCACTCAGTGTTTGGTGTTGCGTTGACCCCCGATTCAACTCCACTTGGAGATTTGTTACGGTTTGGTTTGTGGCGACAGATGATCTCGGTCGCCCAACTTGTGCTCGCAATCATACCCGGCCCTCTCACGGCGATAAAAATTAGTTTTTATGGGAAAAACTTTTCCGCATAATTCTAACAAGGCATTACTTGCATATTTTACACCCGAAATTAATTTTTTTAATTTTTTTTTATTATTATTATTATTATTTGTTTTTTTATTATTATTATCAATCTCCGCCAAAATGATATCTCAAGGTCCTCTGCTCTATAGAATATCAGTTTGTTTTAAAACATAAGCAACAATTTAGTGTTTCACACCACTATCAAACCATACCCAAACAAGCACAATATTCTCAAGAAATGTTTTTATCACACAAAATCTCATATAGTAGGCAACTCATGCCTTTTACTCAATTTGCATATACTCATAATGCATTTATCTCAAATTCTCTCAACTTGCTTTTAACTCAACGCAAGCTATATTATTAATTTGACTCAAATCTCGCTTAACGACTTATCACAAGTCGTCCGAAATGCCCCTGTTCTTACTCTTTGCGATTACTCGCTTGATCAAATTTAAATTGTTAGGCTACAAGAATATATCATTTCTCTTTTAGGCCGCATTATTGGTTCTCTTGTTAACTCGATTAATGATTTTATCATTTAGCTCTTAATTAACTTCTCGCTCTGTTCTCGTTTAATTGCCTCTTGATCAGTTTGACCAAAATATCCACCCATTAATCCCATTTATTTTAAGTCTCAACTAAATGTTTTCTCTTTGCTCGATTAATTAGCTCGTTAATTACCTACCCCATATTCTCATGTATTCCATTACTCAATTAATCCTCATTCTCTATTACAAGTTCCGCATTACTTTATATTTTTAGTGCTTTCAGTATTTAGAACTCATAGTATTTTAATGAAATTTTATTGTTTAAGACACACTTATATTTCTCACTCGTTCATTTTAATAACTATTCTTGATTTAATAATTACCCACTAAAATGTAATATTTGATGACATTCCATTTAATAATTTACTCGTTATTACCCTTAGTTTCAATAAAATTTTATCATAAATAAAGTTTTGTCATTTGCTTATTTTAATAATTTATTCATTTAATTCAATATATTAATTTCTTACAATTCGGTAATTTCTCAATAATAAATTTTCCTCATAATTTATTATGGCGATCTTCTTTGATAACATTCTCATTACTCAAATTTCATAATTTCTCGTTATTTATATGATTATATACTTGTCAATTCTCATTTGCACAATTACTCTCGATTTATGAATTTCTCGCCACTTGATAATTATATCATCACATGAAATTAATTATTCCCAATTATACTTATATATTCTCTAGTCACGTGTATATATATATTACTCATCACAGTGATTTGCCTCCGAAATTTTCTCGACTGGATTTAATAATTTCTCATAATAACGTGTTTCTCAATTAACTCGATTTGACTAATTCATAATAAATTCTCCTATTTTAATAACCTTTTATCATCTCATTATTTTCTCATATGAATAGTTTCTCGATTTAAAAGTTACTCGTATAAACCCTCTAGCCAATAATATGAATATATATGCTCATAACAATTTTTATATATAATTCTCGATGATAATTATTATTATTTTTGGAAACTGCCCTTTTTACTCCTACTCAACTCCACTTGGAGAAAACTCGTCCTCGAGTTTGGCGCTAGAATTCTCTTTCATAATAATACAACAACATCCCCTCACTCAAGCAAATAATATGCATATAATAAATTCACAATAGCAAGCATTGGTCCATCGTTCCCCTCAAAATCTCCCCATAACCAACCAAAAGTTCGGTGTGTACGGTAATAGGGGCCCTCTATTACTTTCGACACCTACCTTTGTTTGGTCACGGGTCAATCCCAAAGTTCACAACTTCCCACACATAAATCCACCAGCAAATCACACTAGAAGGAAGAAAATTTTATTTTCATATCTGATAAATTACTCAAAATCTTATAAACATTACTCATAAATGCACTCAGCAAAAAGGCACTCAGCCAAAGTATTTCATTATGTTTTTAACTCAGAACATAATATAACTACTAAGCTCTTCTGATTCATTTTTAAATAAATCATCACTGAATTCATGATGATAGTCTCCCTTTAGTTCACTTTTAATAAATACCCTTTAAGATAAACTTGAATAATTTCCGTTTAATTTGACTCGGCAATCCTCGATTAGTTGGTATAACAAACTTATATAGGTTATTCAATATCTCTGTGTTAAATTAATAATCTCTCACTGAATTCATAAAAACAAATTATGGATTTTCAGACTCAGCTATTAAAATCACATACTTTAAAAGTTTTCTCATTTGATCTCAATTTAATAAATCTCGGTTTAAAATTTTCTCAGCAAAAAGATTTTCCCAATTTATCATGTCTCATCTCTTTATAAAAACATTTTCCTTTTTAATTGTCCAAAGATTTCATAACACCCGAATTTCTCATAAATTTAAAATTTTTCAATTTGATAAATAAGTGAAAAGGTTCCACTAAATAGAATCTCAAATGATAATTCAACATTTAAAAACATGCTTAATCCAACTAAAGTTTTAATATTAAAAACTAAAACGACTCTGAATTAACGGATAAAAATAAAATCCAATTCTAGTTAAGATTTCTCGTCTAGTTCAGATGTAAATAACTTAAAATAAATGTCAATTTTAAATATATATATATATATATATATATATATATATATATATATATATATATATATATATATATATATATATATATATATATATATATATATTTTATAAAAATATGTTCTTGGTATTTTCACTTCACTCGACTTGATAAACCACCATAAAAAATATTCTTTAAATCGGTTGATAGTAAAAATATTATTCATTTACTCGTTTCCATAACTCTTTCTATTAAGTGCTTTTCCCGAACGAAAAATTTATTCCTTCTCATTTTTATTTAACCAAGACATGTTCTCATCAAATAACTTATGAAATTTCTATCAAAATTTCATTTCCATTTATTACCCCTTTTGGTTACAAATTTATCAGAATTATAAAACCTCATAGATTATATAAATTGTATGTAATTATAATTTTTAGCATGTATGACGCAAATGCACTCAGAATTACACACGGAGAATATACTCAGAAAAGCGATCCTCGTTGCGAAATACACTCAGAGTTAAATCAAAATTATACTCAAAATAATAACAACAATTCTCATATTTGTCATTCCTCAAAACTCAGAATACCACGAAATTCCCAAATAAATAAAACCTTCAAAATATTACCGGCAACTGGAAAGCGAGAGGTCGACGTGACATGCTGCATACTGGATGTGGAATCTTTACTCAGAAAATAGTTTACTCATTTCTCATTTTAAAAACTCATAACTCAAACTTGAGTTTGAATTCACCCCTTGTGAATCCAAATCCCTCAAGTCAGTGCTCTGATACCAACTTGTAACACCCTAAAATTTACAAGATTTTTAAAATTTTTTGAAAACAAAATTATAATCAAAAGGTCCCATAAATAAATCTCAGATATTAATATTTAACATTTAAAACGTATTTATTGCGGAAATAGTTAAGATAAAGTAAAGTTTTTAAAATATTAAATGATGTCCACATCAGTAATGAAAAGATACAGCGGTCAACCGTCCACCTTCTCATTTCCTTTGCTGGTACCTGAAACAATGTGGGGGAAAGTTTGGGTCAGCTGGGGAAGCTGAGTGAATATTTCTCAAAATGCAAACAATCATAACATACAACACATGAGGGCACATCGGTGTACTCCTACTCAGAATCTACTCGATTAATTACTCATATTTATTTCCCAGATTTTATTACTCAGATTTTATTACTCAGATTTTAATTTATATAGCGCGCTTGTGTGATTTGGGACGAGAGATCAACCTCGCCCCTCCTCACACCTCAGATAGGCATAAGCCAAAAACTCAGACGGGAGTGATCCCAAAACTCAGACGGGAATAATCCCAAAACTCAGACGGGAGGTGATCCCAGGCATATAGCCAAAAACTCAGATGTGTGTTATTATATTTTATTATCTCTTTAACATAATTATCTCAGATGCCCTAGCAAGTAGTAGCACAGAATGACCCTGTGCCGAGCTCAGTTACCCAGGCACAATGTCTCAGATTAAAATAAATCAACAGCTGCTCAGATACTCAGATAGCATGTCAAACTCAGATAACAAATCAAACTCAGATAGCGGATCAAACTCAGATAACAGCTCAAGCTCAGATAACAATTATGGTGCAAGAAATGTAACACATAAGTCATGCATGTACAACGTTAAAACTGAATACACGGTGAGAATACTCACCTCGAGAAACGTAAGCTCCAAAGGGTTCCCGACAGTCAAAGGTACAGCACGTTATCTCCTAGACGGTCCTAAAACCAAAAACGAAACCCTGAATGAAAAATCCTACCCGAGGGCTTATTTCAGAAACTGGCAGCACCCGTCAGTATCACGGGAACTGCCATAACTCCTAAACGGCTTATTAGATTTTCCCCATCTTTTTACCACGACAACTAGACAATCAGAACTACAATTTACTGTGAGACGGTCACTGGCCAAAACAGACTCTAAAGGTCTCAAAAATGTATTGCAAGACAGACCTGTTGCACAGGTCATCTTCCTAACAGCAGCATATTAAATTGACTATAACTTTTAAACCGTAATTCGGATTGACGAGAGGGTTGCGGCGTTGAAAAGCTAATTCAGAAATCAAGGTGCCAACACGGGCCAAAAACTTAAAAGGTTATTTTAAACGGGTCAAACACTACCGCGAACAGAAAGCAGAATCTGCCAAAATATATTTTATGCACAACCCGTTTTTACTAAAACCGATTTAATACCGTAAAACCCGAGTTTTCATAAATGATCAAAACAGAATAGACTCTCAATTTCACCTTCTATAAACGATTTTATGAAAACCCGACCAAATTCCCGAATTCAAACAACAATTAAACGAAAATAAATCATGACCCAAATCAGTGAGCCCCGATTCAGTTTCAATCTACACCAACATGATTAGCACGAAATAACGAAACGGGATATAAACTAACAAAAGGACAAGAATCTACCAATACGATTAACGGTTCGAACCCGATGGATTGTTCTAGCTTGCGTCGGCCTCACAACTCAGTCACCGTACCCCTTGCTTGAGAACACCAACCTTGAAATCTCTGCCCGAATGAACATAAACCGAACAGATTGATATATGTGGTTTGGAAAATTAAAAAAAAGAAAAGGAATGGGAAAAATTATATATATTCGATTAGTCCCAATCAAGTATTACCTTCTTCCTCAAAATGAATGACCATCCCTCAATCTTCCACCCATGCGCCTACAACTTTGGACCAGAATCCACCTCACAACTTACGAAGGAAGCCAGCAAAAGAAAAGGAGGATTTGTTTTGGAGGAAAAAGAATTGCCAAAGGGGTTGAAAACGAGAGGATGGGGGTGTGCACGGCCGTCGATTTGGAGGAAGTATTATATTAGGATTAGGTTAATTCTTTTCTTATTAACTATTGTCTAGGAATAGAAGTAAG
>OY970825.1:68093276-68095776 GCA_963853835.1 Calendula officinalis | reverse complement strand
GGAACAGACATTGATTTGGCCAATAAGTCACAATTTTTTTTTGATCAGGCACGATGTCTGGACTAACGATGACGTTGTCCGGACTAGCGAGCACGATGTCCGGACCAGCGAGCACGATGTCCGGACCAGCGAGCACGATGTCCGGACCAGCGAGCACGATGTCCGGACCAGCGGGCACGATGTCCGGACCAACGGGCACGATGTCCGGACCAACGGGCACGATGTCCGGACCACCGTTCACGATGTCCGGACCAGCGATCACGATGTCCGGACCAGCGAGCACGATGTCCGGACCAGCGATCACGATGTCCCGACCAGGTGGCACGATGTCCGGACTAGCGATCACGATGTCCGGACCACCGGTCAGGATGTCCGGACCACCGGTCACGATGTCCGGACTAGCGCTCACGATGTGCGGATATCGCTAGCAACAAACCACATGTAGCGGTGAGAGGCACAACGCCACATCGAGCTGAGGGTTTTATGGCTCGCTCGGCCTCACTGGATAACCGACACCACTAGCGTTGCAAGGCGCACAACGCTACATCGAGCTGAGGGTTTTATGGCTCGCTCGGCCTCACTCTATTGCCCACACATGCAGCGTTGCGAGGCAACAACGCCCCATCGGGTGCTACAACCTGCTAGCACCCTGTCCCCATATATATACATTATGTACAAAAACTAAAGTGACAGGAACAGACATTGATTTGGCCAATAAGTCACAATTTTTTTTTGATAAAGCACGATGTCTGGACTAACGATGACGATGTCCGGACTAGCGAGCACGATGTCCGGACCAGCGAGCACGATGTCCGGACCAGCGATCACGATGTCCGGACTAGCGATCACGATGTCCGGACCAGCGAGCACGCTGTCCGGACAAGCGTGCACGGTGTCCGGACGAGCGAGCACGTTGTCCGGACTAACGATCACGATGTCCAGACTACCGTGCACGATGTCAGGACCAGCGAGCACGATGTCCGGACCAGCGAGCACGATGTCCGGACGAGCGGGCACGATGTTCGGACCAGGGATCACGATGCCCAGACAAGCGAGCACGATGTCCGGACTAGCGATCACGATGTCCGGACGAGCGATCACGATGTCCGGACAAGCGTGCACGATGTCCGGACCAACGATCACGATGTCCGGACTAGCGGGCACGATGTCCGGACCAGCGATCACGATGTCCGGACAAGCGTGCACGATGTCCGGACCAGCGATCACGATGTCCGGACTAGCGTTCACGATGTCCGGATATCACTAGCAACAAACCACATGTAGCGTTGAGAGGCACAACGCCACATCGAGCTGAGGGTTTTGGCTCGCTCGGCCTCACTGGATAACCGACACCACTAGCGTTGCAAGGCGCACAACGCTACATCGAGCTGAGGGTTTTATGGCTCGCTTGGCCTCACTCTATTGCCCACATGCAGCGTTGCGAGGCAACAACGCCACATCGGGTGCTACAACCTGCTAGCACCCTGTCCCCCTATATATACATTATGTACAAAAACCAAAGTGACAGGAACAGACATTGATTTGGCCAATAAGTCACAATTTTTTTTTGATCAGGCACGATGTCTGGACTAACGATGATGATGTCCGGACTAGCGAGCACGATGTCCGGACCAGCGAGCACAATGTCCGGACCAGCATGCATGATGTCCGGACTAGCGATCACGATGTCCGGACCAGCGAGCACGATGTCCGGACAAGCGTGCACGTTGTCTGGACGAGCGAGAACGATGTCCGGACTAACGATCACAATGTCCCGACTACCGTGCACGATGTCAGGACCAGCGAGCACGATGTCCGGACCAGCGAGCACGATGTCTGGACGAGCGGGCACGATGTGCGGACCAGCGATCACGATGTCCGGACAAGCGAGCATGATGTCCGGACTAGCGATCACGATGTCCGGACGAGCGATCACGATGTCCGGACAAGCGTGCACGATGTCCGGACCAGCGATCACGATGTCCGGACTAGCGGGCACGATGTCCGGACCAGCGATCAAGATGTCCGGACCAGCGAGCACGATGTCCAGACTAGCGATCACGATGTCCGGACGAGCGATCACGATGTCCGGACAAGCGTGCACGATGTCCGGACCAGCGATCACGATGTCCGGACTAGCGAGCACGATGTCCGGACCCGCGGGCACGATGTTCGGACCACCGGTCATGATGTCCGGACCAGCGAGCACGATGTCCGGACGAGCAATCACGATGTCCGGACCAGCGAGCGTGCTGTCCGGACCAGCGAGCAAGATGTCCGGACTAGCGTTCACGATGTCCGGACCAGCGGGCACGATGTCCAGACCAGCGGGCACGATGTCCAGACCAGCGGGCACGATGTCCGGACCACCGTTCATGATGTCCAGACCAGCGATCACGATTTCCGTACCAGCGAGCACGATGTCCAGACCAGCGATCACGATGTTCGGACCAGGTGGTACGATGTCCGGACTAACAATCACGATGTCCGGACTAGCGTT
>OY970825.1:68068276-68070776 GCA_963853835.1 Calendula officinalis | reverse complement strand
TCGTTCGTTAACGGAATTAACCAGACAAATCGCTCCACCAACTAAGAACGACCATGCACCACAACACATAGAACCCTCTGTTCGGCCATAAAACCCTCTGCTCGATGTGGCGTTGTGAGCCTCACAACACATGTGGTGTCGGTTATCCAGCGAGGCCGAGTGAGCCATAAAACCCTCTGCTCGATGTGGCGGTGTGAGCCTCGCAACGCTGCAAGTGGTTGGTTGCTAGCGATATATCTGCGAACCGTATAGCCTTAGAATATTGGCTTTGCTGCATGTTCTCGTTTGATTGTTGCCTTAAGGCCCACCTAGTATTCGAATGGCTATATAGTTTAAGGTGTTAATGCAAAAAGCCTTGCCCCTTTGGATCTTAAGATAACAAAACAACCTAGACTAGCTTTGATTAATATGTAGAATAATATAGCTAAGTTTAGGTCTGATACTGAGTGATCAGTATTGGAACTCAGTATTAGTACTCAGTATCAGATAGTGATACTGAGTACAAGGACTGAGTAGAAGGACTGAGTTACATTTTGTAACGGACTAAGATCAATTCCCTTGATCTTAGTCATTTGCCTAGTTTAGTCCTTCGGTTACTCCTTTGCCCATTATGTAAGATCTCTATATCATTATAAATAGAGATCATCTTGCAAAGGAGAACTCACCAATTCACTCTACACTTTCATATCTTTGTAATTGATCAGTGGTCTTGTTATTCTGCAACAAGCCACACTTAGTGGATTTATACATTGACTATATTCTTGTGTTATCACTCTAATACTTCTCTAAGTATAATATTCTATCAATTAACATTAAACCAGGGTTGTTGTGACCTAACATAAGGGTTTGTTGTCTAGTTTAAGGGTTCGCCCAAAAACTAATAAAAAACAAAATGTTATTTACGCCCATAGAGAGGAACCATGAAGGGTTAGCTTGAAATCACACATGTGTGTGTAATGGTTTGGCGAGGTCGAACCAAACCCGCATCGGGCCACGGGCCAAATGCGCCCGAAGAAGATAAAACTTTGTTCCCGACGTTAACTTGTGATGTAAACGGGTCACCTCCAAAAGTCTCGTGGCCACTCCGGCGAAAATTTTGCTTATTTCTTACTTAACCTCGAGAAAGTCCTACCCGGCCCGAATTAAGCCTACGGCACGGGCCGAAATTGCCCGAAAACAAAAATTCTTTTTCGAAAGTCTCTTCTTTTATAATTAATAACGATCATGCAAAATTACGGACAAATCCGAGCACATTTTAAAAATTGTGACTTATTGGCCAAATCAATGTTTGATCCTGTCATTTAGGTTTTTGTGCATAATGTATATATAGGGGGAGCCGTGAGAGCCATGGGACTGACTCGCCAAGGGCCCTTTCAAGGGATTTTAGCGCCCATGGCCTGGAGGTAGCCGAGTAAATGGCACGGGGTTGTGCCTCCCCCCCAAGTCGCCACCTAGAAAACACCCCGTGCCCGTCCCGAGCCGCACACCGTGCCCGTTAGGGGTGTTCACTATTCGGATATAACCGGATTGTCCAATTGGACATTTTGGATCGGACTATTTGGATTGGTTATTTGGTTTTTTGGATTGGTTTGGACTTGAACCAAATTAATAGTTTGGATTTCAGATTGGATTTGGTTTCCGTTGTGAAAACCGAATTGACCAAAAAAACCGAATAGTATTATATAGTAAATTGATTTATATACTAACACTTGTTGGATTCCATTGTAAGCAATTATGGTACTTCTTTTCTTTACATTTCTTATAGTAAAATGAATTATATACTAACACTTGTTCCATTTTATATTGTATCATTTGGTGATATACCAATTTTTTTGGAGTTTTTGATAAAGTTAATGTCAAGATTTTTACATATATGATTATAAATGTCATAAGCTATGAATTAGACTTGTTTTTATGTACAAAGTAGTTTATCATTTTGGAATTTTACATATCGAACTTAATATTATTTATTTTATATACTTTTGTAGTATTTTGAAAATTTTAAGGAAAAACCAAAAGGATAAAACCAAACCAACCAAATTGTTATTTGGTTCGGATCGGTTTGGTTTTCGAATTAGTTTGGACGGTTCGGTTTGAACTTTTGAAAACCGGACTTTATTTGGTTTCATCTATTTGGTTCGGATAAAACCAAAACGTCCAAACGAACATCCCTAGTGCCCGTCGCCGATGAAAACGTGCATGTTGCCCTGTCGAGTCCGGACATCGTGACCGGCGGTCCGGACATCGTGATCACTGGTCCGGACATCGTGATCGCTGGTCCGGACATCATGCCACCTGGTCCAGACATCGTGCCCGCTGGTCCGGACATCGTGATCACTGGTCCGGACACCGTGATCATTTGTCCGGACATCGTGCCCGCTGGTCCGGACATCGTGATCGCTGGTCCGGACATCGTGATCGCTGGTCCGGACATCATGATCGCTGGTCCGGACATCGTGCCCGCTGGTCCGGACATCGTGCCCGCTGGTCCGGACATCGT
>OY970825.1:68050776-68060776 GCA_963853835.1 Calendula officinalis | reverse complement strand
AAACAAAATGTTATTTACGCCCTTAGAGAGGAATCATGAAGGGTTAGCATGAAATCACACATGTGTGTACACATGGTTTGGCGAGGACGAGCCCATCCCGGCCGAAGCGGCCTTGCATCGGGCCACGGGCCAAACGCGCCCGAAAAAAATAAAACTTTGTTCCCGACGTCAACTTGTGACGTAAACGAGTCACCCCCAAAAACGAAAATGCCACTCCGGCGAAAATTATGCTTATTTCTTACTTAACCTCGAGAAAGTCCTACCCGGCTTGAATTAAGCCTACGGCACGGGCCGAAATTGCCTGAAAACGAAAATTCTTTTTCGAAAGTATCTTCTTTTATAATTAATAACGATCATGCAAAATTTCGGACAAATCCGAGCACATTTTAAAAATTGTGACTTATTGGCCAAATCAATGTCTGGTCCTGTCACTTAGGTTTTTGTGCATAATGCATATATAGGGGGAGCTGTGAGAGCCATGAGACTGACTCGCCAAGGGCCCTTTCAAGGGATTTTGGCGCCCATGGCCTGGAGGTAGCCGAGTAAATGGCACGGGGTTGTGCCTCCCCCCCAAGTCGCCGCCTAGAAAACACCCCGTGCCCGTCCCGAGCCGCACACTGTGCCCGTCGCCGATGAAAATGTGCATGTTGCCTTGTCGAGTCCGGACATTGTGACCGGTGGTCCGGACATCGTGATCGCTGGTCCGAACATCGTGATCGCTGGTCCGGACAACGTGCCACCTGGTCCGGACATCGTGCCCGCTGGTCCGGACATCGTGATCACTGGTCCAGACACCGTGATCGTTTGTCCGGACATCGTGCCCGCTGGTCCAGACATCGTGATCGCTAGTCCGGACATCGTGATCGCTAGTCCGGACATCGTGATTGCTAGTCCGGACATCGTGCACGCTGGTCCGGACATCGTGCACGCTGGTCCGGACATCGTGCACGCTGGTCCGGACATCGTGATCGCTGGTCCGGACATCGTGATCGCTCGTCCGGACATCGTGCCCGCTGGTCCGGACATCGTGCCCGCTGGTCCGGACGTCGTGATCGCTGGTCCGGACACCGTGATCGTTTGTCCGGACATCGTGCCAGCTGGTCCGGACATCGTGCCCGCTGGTCCGGACATCGTGCCCGTTGGTCCGGACATCGTGATCGCTAGTCCGGACATTGTGATCGCTAGTTCGGACATCGTGATCGCTAGCCCGGACATCGTGCCCACTGGTCCGGACATCGTGCCCGCTGGTCCGGACATCGTGATCGCTAGTCTGGACATCGTGCTCGCTGGTCCGGACACCGTGCTCGCTAGTCCGGACACCGTGATCGCTGGTCCGGACATCGTGATCACTGGTCTAGACATCATGCTCGCTGGTCCGGACACCGTGCTCGCTCGTCCGGACATCGTGATCGCTAGCCCGAACATCGTGGCTAATCAAAAAAAAATTGTGACTTATTGGCCAAATCAATGTCTGTTTCTGTCACTTAGGTTTTTGTACATAATGTATATATAGGTGCTAGTAGGTCGTAGCACTCGATGTGGTGTTGATGCCTCGCAACGCCAGTGGTGTTGGCTATAGAATGAGGCCGAGCGAGCCATAAAACCCTCGTCTCGATGTGGCGTTGTTGCCTCGCAACACCAGTGGTGTGGGCTAAAGAATGAGGCCGAGCGAGCCATTAAACCCTCTGCTCGACGTGGCGTTGTGAGCCTCGCAACGCCTGTGGTGTCAGTTACCCAGCGAGGCCGAGCGAGCGATAAAACCCTCTGCTCGATGTGGCGTTGTGAGCCTCGCAACGCCTGTGGTGTCGTTTATCCAGCGACGCCGAGCGAGCCATAAAACCCTCTGGTCGATGTGGCGTTGTGAGCCTCGCAACGCTGCAAGTGGTTGGTTGCTAGCGATATTTCCGCGAACCGTATGGCCTTGGAATATTGGCTTTACTGCATGTTCTTGTCTGATTGTTGCCTTAAGGCCCACCTAGTATTCGAATGGCTATATAGTTTAAGGGTTTGTTGTCTAGCAGTTGAGGCATGGTCCATGTGTTCCCGCATCGCTCGGTGCATTCTGTGGTTGCTTTGGCTTTTGGATGCTTGCTTGGCCTTCGGGCCCTGCGGGTGACTAATAGCTGGTGCTTCTTCGGGGGTGTCTACCGTAAAGGTGCATGAGTTGTGTTTGGTTTGTTACGGGTGGTTGGATGACTACTTGCGCAACGACTTCCATGCGTGCATACCTCTTCAGTTGTGCGTCCAAGGTTTGTATCGCCTTGGTCGTGTTGTTGGTTTACCGTGTTGCGTACCTAGTCCATGGCATTGTTGGATCGATCGATGGTTATTATTCGTCTTGTGTAGCTTCTGCGGCATTAGATGAACCTTGAAGCGGTCTCAGTGATCCACGTTGTTGAAGCTCATGCATCGACGTTGTGTCTCATTGGGCATTGCTTGGACTCTTGGATACGGAAGCTGTTGTGGGAATGGGTGTCATGACCCATTGTTTGCCCTCGTTGAGCGTTCTCGCTTCTCTCAAACGACTGCCTGCTAGGAAATTGGCTCGTTACCAGCCTGGTCAGCAACGTCGAAGAGGAATGCTACGTGGTTGATCCTGCCAGTAGTCATATGCTTGTCTCAAAGATTAAGCCATGCATGTGTAAGTATGAACAAATTCAGACTGTGAAACTGCGAATGGCTCATTAAATCAGTTATAGTTTGTTTGATGGTATCTGCTACTCGGATAACCATAGTAATTCTAGAGCTAATACGTTCAACAAACCCCGACTTCTGGAAGGGATGCATTTATTAGATAAAAGGTTGACGCGGGCTCTGCCCGTTGCTGCGATGATTCATGATAACTCAACGGATCGCACGACCCTCGTGCCGGCGACGCATCATTCAAATTTCTGCCCTATCAACTTTCGATGGTAGGATAGTGGCCTACTATGGTGGTGACGGGTGACGGAGAATTAGGGTTCGATTCCGGAGAGGGAGCCTAAGAAACGGCTACCACATCCAAGGAAGGCAGCAGGCGCGCAAATTATCCAATCCTGACACGGGGAGATAGTGACAATAAATAACAATACCAGGCTCAAACGAGTCTGGTAATTGGAATGAGTACAATCTAAATCCCTTAATGAGGATCCATTGGAGGGCAAGTCTGGTGCCAGCAGCCGCGGTAATTCCAGCTCCAATAGCGTATATTTAAGTTGTTGCAGTTAAAAAGCTCGTAGTTGGACTTTGGGATGGGTCGGCCGGTCCGCCTTACGGTGTGCACCGGTTTACTCGTCCCTTCTGTCGGCGATGCGCTCCTGTCCTTAATTGGATGGGTCGTGCCTCCGACGCTGTTACTTTGAAGAAATTAGATTGCTCAAAGCAAGCCTACGCTCTGTATACATTAGCATGGGATAACATCATAGGATTTCAGTCCTATTACGTTGACCTTCGGGATCGGATTAATGATTAACATGGACAGTTGGGGGCATTTGTATTTCATAGTCAGAGGTGAAATTCTTGGATTTATGAAAGATGAACAACTGTGAAAGCATTTGCCAAGGATGTTTTCATTAATAAAGAACGAAAGTTGGGGGGCTCGAAGACGATCAGATACCGTCCTAGTCTCAACCATAAAAGATGCCGACCAGGGATCAGCGGATGTTGCTTTTAGGACTCCGCTGGCACCTTATGAGAAATCAAAATTTTTGGGTTCCGGGGGGAGTATGGTCGCAAGGCTGAAACTTAAAGGAATTGACGGAAGGGCACCACCATGAGTGGAGCCTGCGGCTTAATTTGACTCAACACGGGGAAACTTACCAGGTCCAGACATAGTAAGGATTGACAGACTGAGAGCTCTTTCTTGATTCTATGGGTGGTGGTGCATGGCCGTTCTTAGTTGTGAAGGATTTATGTGCACAGATAAGTACACGTGTCACCATGTCCAATGTTATAAGACACTAAAGGGTCACACCACTACACACCCAATAATGGACAACTGAATAAAGTAAGTTGTGTGGAATAATTAACTAGTTACGTTAATTGTAAAGAAGAGAATAAATAATAATAAGTTAATTATTATTTGAGGATGGTTAAATACTAGGTTAAGTATTTAACGGACAGTTAATTAATTGTTTATTAATTAACTAGTATAAGTACAAGGGTTAAAAGTAACAATAGAAGTTTTAGTTTCATTAAACTTCTAATTAAACTCTAAGGGCCTAAGTGCAAGGCCTAAACCTATAAATAGGAGGGTATGTCTAAGGCTTTTAGGTTACACATTACAACACACTAAAAACCCTAGCCTCTCTCCCTCTTTCTCTCTACGGCCAACGAACCAAAACCCCAAAGGGGTGTTCGGCTTTTGTTGTTCGACTTCGACGAACACATCACACACACACACACACACAAGTCTTTGTGTGTTGCTTTGTTGGTACAACGCGGTCTTGCAGCGTGTCCAGGTGGTGCAGTAGAGGTGGATCACTTCTTTAGCTATCTAAAGGTAATGTTCATCTTCTTCTCTTTCTCGTGATCTCATTGATTAGTAGAGATCCAGTAATGTGGTATTCAAGTTCCGCCATGTGAATACTACAAGGTTTTCCTACAGTGGTATCAGAGCGATCTACTAATCTCAATGAGATTCGATGGAGTTTCTTTTCATCTAGAAAAGAACCCTAGAATTTTCGGCCAAGAATATTGTTCAAGTTCATGAACAATTGGTTGAATAGGGTTCTAGATAAAAAGAAATTAGGCTTCTTTTTCCTTCCTTATTTTTTCGAAATTCGTGTACATATATACATTATATTTAAGTTTTTTTATCTTAGAAAGAACCCTAGAAAATTTAATCCAAGAAAATTGTTCAAGTTTTGAATAATTGGATTGAATAGGTTTCAATATAAAAAGAATTAGGTTTCTTTTTTTTGTTTAGTAAATAAAACCTAGTATATTTAACCCAAGTAAATTGTTCAAAGTTTTTGAATAATTGGAATAAATGGGTTTTAAGACAAAATTAAGAAAAGGTTGTGTTAAATTTTTCGTTTAAAAGTTTACCAAGTTTATTTGTTTATTATTATTATTATTAACGAAAACTATATATATATATATATATATATATATATATATATATATATATATATATATATATATATATATATATATATATGTATATATATATATATATATATATATATATATATATATATATATATATATATATATATATATAACGGTAGTCAAAACCGAACCAACCGAGACACGGTTGGAGCTCAGTTCGACGACCGAGTGGTCGACCAAAACCGAGTCCACCGAGTTTCGGTTGGATGGTGTTTCTTGGAGACCAAGGTATCTTTTTTGATTTTAGTCCAAGATTTGGTCTAAATCAAGGAATAAAATCTACAAGTTATTATGTAAGATTTTATATTTAAAAGTCAATCTATAAGTATTTTAGATTGACTAGTTTATTTATTTATTTTATTTTTCGTCTAAATAATAATAATTAATATCAACATTTAAATAAACCTAATGATTTTAAACAGTTAGTTTAAGATCAAGATAATTATGAAATTAAGGATGAAATAAGAAACCGGTTTATGGGTAATTTAATAATTATCAGTTTGGTAATTTAAATTATCAGTTTATTTAGTTAATTAGAATGACATAACCCAAAAGAAGTGATATTGTGTTTACCTTTAAAAAATTTTCGGAATTATTTTTCACTTTTCGGAAATTTACATAATGTTTTTTTTTTTTAAATATACAAAACACAAAAACCAAGTCTTTGGAGTTATGCCATGGCAATTTTTCGAAATTGCAAGTATTATTTTATTTTTTTGTTTATTTAATATAACATAAACTAATAAGGTGGTGATTATAAACAGATTGTTTAGAAAACCAAGATTTAATTATAAGATGGTTATTATAAACAGTCTGTTTAGAAAACCAAGGTATAAATCAATAAGATGGTAACTATAAACAGTTTGTTTAGAAAAACAAGTTTAAAATTAATAATGGTAAAGTAAACAGTTTGTTTATAAACCAAATTTTATGAAACAAATTAAAAGGTGGAATTTATAAACAGTTAGTTTATAAAATCCAAGTAATTAAAACTGGCTAACTTTTCGAACAAAGGAAAATCCTTTTTAGAAAATCTTAGATCAGAGTGCAACCCATCTAATGGAACACCTCACTTGTTCAACGATATTCACATTGTAAGGAGAAAGAACCTTAGATGTATATTCAAATCATTGCGAGTGTTAGGGTGCGTAGGGTCTTGTGATAATCGGGAGTCCCGGCGCAAGGCATCGCACTGTCTTAGATGGTACGATCTATTTTGTTGATAATCGGGAGTCCCGGACCAAAATGCACTAGAGGGATTAAAACATGTACAAGTTTGTTGTTCAACTTGATATCACGAGGTTCTAGGAATCGTTTCTAGTCTAGAGGCGATCGGTATGGTTATACCTACCAGAAATAGCGTGGCTCTAATGGGAAGTGCCCAAACCTTGCATTAGAGGGCGTGAAATATGGGTCCTAGTCTAACTATTATTATTAAAAGGTAATAATGTTAGAAGTTATTTATTTTATCTAATCTTACTAACCGTTTGTTTGTTTTTCTTATAGATGTCTGTACTGTCAGAAATTCGGTTTTATTCACCGATCGAATCGCGAAAGTTCATCACTGGAAAATGGAAGCATACTGGTCCGAACTACAAAGTTTGGAAAGTGCATTTTAGGAGTTACCTAAAAGCACAGAATCTACTGTACGTGATAGACGAGGTGCCCAAGGGACAACCAGGGCAAGATGCCCAGGATGATGAGCTTGACGCTTATTATCAGTATCTGGCTGATGAATCACAAGTTATGTCGATTCTTATTCTTACTTCATTATCAGAGCTCACTGATAATCTATGTAAGAAACCGTGCTATGAGTGTGTCCAGTATCTTGAGGAGACGTTTAAAGATAGTACTGAAGATAGCAAGCAGTTCATTTTGCAAGAAATCATTTCGTCAAAAATGACAGATGATCAACCATTGAGTGACCACCTTACCAACATAAGGAGGTTACTAGATTGTCTCACCCTAGTTACTGGCACATCAAACGAGCATGAACAAGGTAGTACGTATGATTGGGAATTTTGATTTGAGTGTCGCATGTCTACATGAGAGTCTCTTGTGTATACGCGATGTTCAAAGGCTGGAGGAAGAATCTCTCCCTGAGATTCAGCAGGATGAGTTCTATGATTGGTTGAATGACTTTACTGATTTGTGTTGCCCAACTTGTGGCAGCAAGGATATTTGCGAGCACACGTCGGACGTGGGGCTGTTGGACGCTGACTTTGTCAGCGATTCAGGTATCTTTATGATTGATTGTCTCGTTACTTCTAGTGAATCCTGGGTATTGGATACCGGATGTGGTCATCACATTTGCAATCATTTGAAGTGATTTAAGAAGAACAAGAGGTTGGGACGAGGGGATGTTGAACTACGAGTAGGCGAAGGTTCCAAGGTTGGAGCTGAAGCCGTAGGGACATATCTTCTCAAGTTTCCTTCAGGAAGAGTTTTGGAACTTAAAGATTGTTATTATGTTCCTAGACTTATTAAAAATGTTATTTCTTTTTATTTACTTATAGACTGTGGTTTTTATTATGAGTTTTATGGAAAAAGAATTTCGTGTTTAAAAGATGACATTTTATATTTTAATGCAAATTCTCATAATGGTCTATACACTTTAAATCTAAATAACATAGAATGAGACGTTTATCATATAAGTAAAAGATACAAGAGTAACTTGAATCAAACTTATCTTTGGCATTGGCGTTTAGGTCATATAAACGATACTCGCATTAAGAAACTCCATGATGATGGAATTCTAGAGCCATTTGATTTGGAATCATACGCAATATGCGAATCTTGTTTATCTGGCAAGATGACAAAAGACCCTTTCAACCACTACAACGAAAGGGCAGGCGAGTTGTTAGGGATTATACACACAGATGTGTGTGGACCCTTTACTCCAGAAGCTAGAGGAGGATACCGCTACTTCATTACCTTTACTGACGACTTCAGTAGGTATGGTTATGTCTTTCTTATGAGACTAAAGTCTGAGAGCTTTGACAAGTTCAAAGAATATCAGAGGGAAGTAGAAAACCAACTAGGCAAGAAAATTAAGTCACTTCGGTCTGACCGAGGAGGCGAATATTTGAGCCAAGAGTTCGACGATTATTTGAAGGAATGTGGGATTGTTTCGCAACTCACACCTCCGTATACGCCTCAGATGAATGGCGCATCAGAAAGGAGGAATCGCACCTTGTTAGACATGGTACGTTCAATGATGTGTCGCGCCCCACTACCACTATCATTTTGGGGACATGCACTCGAGACTGCAGCATTCACACTGAATAGAGTTCCGACTAAGTTAGTAGAAAAGACTCCGTTCGAGCACTGGGCGGGGAGAAAACCTAAATTATCTTTTCTCAAGATTTGGGGTTGTGAAGCATACGTTAGACGTAACTTCACAGACAAACTAAACCCCAAGTCAGACAAGTGTATCTTCGTTGGATCTTCAAGGGAAACCTTAGGATACGATTTCTATCATCAAGAAGACAACAAGGTCTTTGTTGCTCGGAAGGGTGTCTTCTTGGAGGAGAAGTTTCTAGGAACTGAATCTCCAAGAAAAGAAATAGAGCTTCATGAAATTGAAGAGAACAAAGATCCACCGACGACTTCAGTCGAACCAGTAGTTCAACAAAGAATTGTTGATTCCCAACCAGACCCACCGGTTGAGGAAGAAGAAACACGCAATCCGCGTAGGTCCCGTAGACCTCGCCAAGAAACAGATAGGTATCTTGGATTCATGATCGATGAAGATGATGGAAGTCTACTAGAACCATTAACCTACAGCAAAGCTGCTAACGGCATAGAGTCTGAAAGATGGCTCGAGGCTATGCAAGCAGAGATGCAATCCATGTATGACAACCAAGTTTGGGTGTTATCAGACTTGCCACCACAGTCTCGTGTTGTTGGATGCAAGCGGGTTTTCAAGAAGAAAACCGACATGGATGGAAAGGTGCATACTTACAAAGCACAACTCGTCGCGAAGGGTTTCACGCAAACACATGGTGTTGATAACTCTGAAACCTACTCGCCAGTCGCCATGCTTAAGTCTATTAGAATTCTTATGGCCATATCAGCATATTATGACTATGAGATATGGCAGATGGATGTTAAAACCGCCTTCCTTAACGGGGAGTTGAATGAGGACGTATTCATGATACAACCGGATGGTTTTACTGATCCAAAGAATCCTGATAAAGTATGCAAGTTGCTAAAATCCATTTATGGATTAAAGCAAGCATCTAGAAGTTGGAACTTACACTTTGACAAAAGAATCAAAGAATTTGGTTTTGTCAAGAGTGAGTTCGAGGCGTGTGTCTACACAAAATTCAGTGGGAGAATAGTGATCTTCCTAGTCTTGTATGTTGATGACATACTGCTCATAGGAAACGATATACCAGCATTACAAGGAGTAAAATCCTGGTTAGGTAAATGTTTCCAGATGAAGGACTTGGGAGAAGCAGCGTTTATACTGGGTATAAAGATCTATACAGATAGATTTAGGCGGCATATTGGACTTAGTCAAAGTACATACATTGACAAAGTACTGAAGAGATTCAGTATGAATGATTCCAAGAGAGGAATCATTCCGATGCAGCATGGCATTACACTGAGCAAAGCTCAGAGTCCCACATCTAGCAAGGAAATAGCTAGGATGAGTTTGATACCATATGCTTCGGCAATTGGATCAATCATGTATGCCATGTTATGTACTAGGCCCAATATTGCTTACTCCATAAGTCTCACGAGCAGATATCAAAAGAACACTGGTGAACCCCAGTGGGTGGTTGTCAAGAACATTCTCAAGTATTTGAGAAGGACCACAGAAAAGTTCTTGGTCTTTGGAGGTTCGATGGAAGAATTGCGTGTAACTGGTTACACAGATGCAAGCTTCCAAACCAAAAGAGAC
>OY970825.1:68040776-68045776 GCA_963853835.1 Calendula officinalis | reverse complement strand
TGTGTAACAGATGTAACTGGCATCATGGTGGTCAGTGTGAGAAGTGCTTCAAGTGTGACCGCTGGGGTCATAATTTCAGAAAGTGTTCATCCAACAATCCTCCTAAAAATCCCGTCTGCTATGAGTGTGGTGATCCTAACTACTATCGTAATCGTTGCCCTAAACTTCAGAACAACAACAACCAGAATGGCAACAACAACAACAATGGCAATCGTAACAACAATCGCAATGCCAACAACAATGATCGTCAAAATGGTCGTGGTCGTGCATTTGTTATGAATGCTCAAGAAGCTCGTGAAAATCCTGATACCGTCACTGGTAGGTTTATCGTCAACAATCATTTTGCTTCTATTTTATTTGATTCGGGAGCCGACTTGAGTTTCGTATCAACCGACTTTAAAAGTTTCTTAAATCTGAATCCTGATCGTTTGAAAGTGAATTATGAAATCGAGTTAGCAAATGGCAAAGTTGTTAGGTCTAGTGAAGTTTTTAAAGGTTGTAAGCTTGACCTAGATGATCACATGTTTGATATAGACCTTGTGCCTGTAGAGCTAGGTAGTTTTGATATCGTCATAGGGATGGATTGGTTGTCTAAAAACCGTGCCGAAATAATATGTTACACCAAACAAATCTGAATTCCCTTATCCAAAACGGAAACCCTAATAATTCAAGGTGAACAAAGAAACAAAAACATAAAAATCATAACTTCTATGAAAGCTCAAAAATATCTACGTAAAGGATGCCAAGCCTTTCTTGCTCATGTCGTTGACACAAAGTCCAAAGATCGTAAGATTGAGGACATTCCTATTGTTCGTGAATTTCCTGGTGTATTTCCTAGTGAATTGCCTGGACTGCCGCCTCAGAGACAAGTCGAATTTCGCATTGATCTGATTCCAGGAGCCGCACCTATTGCGGGTTCTCCTTATCGTCTTGCACCGTCTGAAATGCAAGAACTTTCATCGCAATTACAAGAACTTCTTGTTCTTGGTTTCATTCGACCGAGTTTCTCACCCTGGGGAGCTCCGGTCCTCTTCGTTAAAAAGAAAGATGGTTCAATGAGAATGTGCATTGACTATCGTGAATTGAACAAAGTAACAATTAAGAATCGATATCCTCTTCCCCGTATTGATGATCTATTCGATCAACTCCAAGGATCGAGTTTCTATTCCAGAATCGATCTTCGTTCAGGCTACCATCAGTTAAAAGTTCGTAATGAAGATGTGCCCAAAACTGCTTTTAGAACTCGCTATGGTCATTATGAATTTTTGGTAATGCCATTTGGTTTGACCAATGCACCTGCTGTGTTTATGGATCTCATGAACAGAGTGTGCAAGCAATATCTCGACAAATTTGTTATCGTCTTCATAGATGATATTCTTATCTATTCGCATTCGAGAGAAGAGCATGAAGAGCACTTAAGAATCATTCTTGAGTTGTTGGAGAAAGAGAAGGTGTACGCCAAGTTGTCCAAGTGTGAATTTTGGGTGCGTGAAAGTCCAATTTCTGGGTCATATTATCAATGAAGAAGGTATTCACGTTGATCCTGCAAAGATAGAAGCTAGAAAGAATTGGGAAGCTCCAAAGACCCCAACAGAAGTAAGACAATTCCTTGGTCTTGTTGGTTACTATAGAAGATTCATAGAAAATTTCTCGAAGATTGCAAAGGATTTAACAGTGTTAACACATAAGGATGAGAAATTTGTCTAGGGTGAAAAGCAACAATTAGCCTTCCAATCTCTAAAATCTAAATTATGTTCTGCTCCTATTCTATCTCTCCCTGAAGGAACCGATAATTTTGTGGTGTACTGTGATGCTTCGCACCAAGGGCTAGGTTGTGTATTGATGCAACATGACAAAGTGATCGCCTATGCCTCTCGACAACTGAAGAACCACGAGAAGAATTATACAACTCATGATCTTGAGTTGGGTGCCGTTATATTCGCGTTGAAGATTTGGAGACATTACCTCTACGGTACCAAGTGCACAATATTCACCGATCACAAGAGTTTACAACATATCTTCAATCAGAAAGATCTCAACATGAGACAGCGTAGGTGGATAGAGTTGATGAATGACTATGAATGTGAAATTAAGTATCATCCTGGTAAGGCTAATGTGGTAGCTGATGCCTTAAGTCGGAAAGAGCAACCTAAACCTCGTCGTGTTCGAGCCATTCAAATCTCTGTTCGTTCAAATCTATCTTCCCAAGTTCATGAATTCCAAACTGAAGCCTTGAAGGTAGAAAACATCAAAAATGAAGCTTTGCGTGGTATGGAGAAGCAGTTAGAAGCAAAGGTGGACGGAACTCTTTATTTCATGGATCGTTTATGGGTTCCTAATATTGGAAGTGTTCGCAATGTCATCTTGAATGAAGCTCACCGATCCAAATATTCAATTCATCCTGATGCCGACAAGATGTATAAAGATGTCAGAGAGTTATATTGGTGGCCAAATATGAAGAAAGAGATCACGGTTTATGTCAGAAAATATTTAACTTGTGCTAGAGTGAAAGTAGAGAATCAGAAGCCTTCCGGTCTTCTACAACAGCCAGAGATCCCTGAATGGAAATGGGAAGAAATCTCTATGGATTTTATAACTAAATTGCCTCGAACATCTAATGGTCATGATACAATTTGGGTAATTGTTGATCGATTGACCAAATCAGCTCATTTCATTCCTATTAAAGAAACTGATCAAATGGAAAAGTTAAGAATTTATTTAAAGGAAGTCATATCTCGACATGCTGTGCTAGTTGCGATCATCTCTGATCGTGATAGTCGCTTTACATCTCATTTTTGGCAATCATTGCAAAAATCTCTCTGTACTCGCCTCAATATGAGTACTGCCTATCATCCCCAAACCGATGGTCAGACTGAAAGAACAATTCAAACTTTGGAAGACATGCTGAGAGCATGTGTTATTGATTTTGGTGGAAGTTGGGATACACATCTCCCTTTAGCTGAGTTCTCGTACAATAATAGTTATCATACAACTATTAAGGCCACACCGTTTGAAGCCCTTTATGGAAGAAAGTGTCGTTCGCCACTTTGTTGGATTGAAATTGGTGATCGTCAGATTACTGGTCCTGAGATTCTACAAGAAACGACTGACAAGATTTTCAAGATCAAAGATCGCATCAAGGCTGCAAGAGATCGACAAAAGAGTTACGCTGATAATCGTCGAAAGCCTTTAGAGTTCGCTGTTGGCGACCACGTTTTGCTAAAAGTAGCACCTTGGAAAGGTGTTGTACGTTTTGGTAAGAAAGGAAGCTCAATCCTCGTTATGTTGGACCATTCGAGATTCTTGAAAGAATCGGTGCTATTGCGTATCGCCTTCGTCTTCCTAATGAGCTCAGCAATGTTCACAACACTTTTCATGTTTCTAATCTGAAGAAGTTTATTCATGATCCTTCGCTTATCGTTCCTACTGAAGAAATTATTATCGACGACAAACTCCAGTTCACTGAGAAACCAATCGAAATATCTGACTGGAAAGAACAAAAGTTGCGAAGAAGCAAGATCAAAATTGTTAAAGTCAGATGGAACTCCAAAAGAGGTCCTGAATTCACGTGGGAACGTGAGGACCAGATGCGAAAGAAATATCCTCATCTATTTCTCGTTGTCTCTCCTCTTCGTGCTTCGTCTTAAATTTCGGGACGAAATTTTTTCAACCAGGGGAGAATGTGACAACTGGATATTTCCGGTATGTAACTTCATTTCATTTCTAGAACTTTCCTTATTTAGAAAGTTTCTATTTTTAGACATTTCTATTTTTGGGATTCTTTATACACAACAAACATACATATTTTTACACCATACATTAGTGTTTGACTATTTTAGTCAACACAACATTTTATTTACTTATGGTGACACACTTTGAGCTAAAACAATTCTAAAAACAATAACTTTCTCGATAAAGCAATAAATGTTATAAATTAACTTAAACGTGACATGAATGAAACAAACCATCTAAAACCGACTCAAACCTAGACCGACCACCAATGTGGCCGGCCTCCCCTTGCTCGATCAAACCCCATTTCGGCCAAACCCTCATGGGTGAGGATTTATCCTCTTTTCAAACTTGATCATTATCCCTTTCTTGTTTTTAAACCTAGTTGAATACTACCCAAACTCCTCTAGACTTCCTCACTATATATATCATCTATTAGTAAAACCCTAATCCCTTTTACCCTCTTGGAAGCTGTCGACCATCACCATCATTCCTCCTCCTTGTTCGTCCGATCAAGCAAGCATCTCCACTCGGTTTCTTGCCTTTTTGCTCGATCTAGATCCCAAGGTATACCGATTTCTCCTTTGTTTTGTTTGTTTTCTTGTTTAACCGGTCCCTAAACTCGAACCCAAGACCATGACCATATGGTCTCGGCATACGTCCCTACCCTTAAACCCGTAGCATGCTTGCATGTATATGTCGATTGTGTACACGTTTTGTTGATTTGCTCACTTGTTGATTGATTCTTGATTTGTTGCTAGATCCGTACCTAGAACCCTAGATCTCGACTTTGACATGCTAAAACCCTAGATCTAGAACCATAGATTCGAACCCTAACCAATCTAGACACACTAAACCGAACCTAGACATGATCTAGACCGATCTAGAACCGAACCATTAGGGTTTCGGCCTAGTCGGCCAACCCTAACCGAATTGCTATCAAAACCGAGCATAGGTTGACCAAATTTGACCATGTTTGACCTTGGTTGCCCGAATTGTATCATACCCTAAACCCTAACCGAAATCTAGAAACCCTAGTTGACTTTTGTTGACTAATTTTGACCAATTTTGACCCATAAGCTAAACCGGGTCAAGACCGGATCTTGACCCAAACCGCAGACCGAAACCCGAATACCCAATCGGCCCAAGGCCCGTACTTGGCCCATATCGATCTACTTTAGTCCATCGGGCCCAAACTTTAGTTGGCCCATTAGTATCCAAGCCCATTTGGACCAAAGCCCAAACCTTTGGCCCATTCCCAACCAAACCGA
>OY970825.1:68028276-68035776 GCA_963853835.1 Calendula officinalis | reverse complement strand
CGAGCACATTTTAAAAATTGTGACTTATTGGCCAAATCAATGTCTGTTCTTGTCACTTAGGTTTTTGTGCATAATGTATATATAGGGGGGAGCTGTCAGAGCCATGGGACTGATTTGCCAAGGGCCCTTTCAAAGGATTTTGGCGCCCATGGCCTGGAGGTAGCCGAGTAAATGGCACGGGGTTGTGCCTCCCCCCCAAGTCGCCGCCTAGATAACACCCCGTGCGCGTCCCGAACCGTACACCGTGCCCGTCGCCGATGAAAACGTGCATGTTGCCTTGTCGAGTTCGGACATCGTGAACGGTGGTCCGGACATTGTGATTGCTGGTCCGGACATCATGACCGCTTGTCCAGACATCGTGATCGCTTTTCCGGACATCGTGCCACCTGGTCCAAACATCGTGCCCGCTGGTCCGGACATCGTCATCGCTGGTCCAGACACCGTGATCGTTTTTTCGGACATCGTGCCCGCTGGTCCGGACATCGTGATCGCTAGTCCGGACATCGTGATCGCTAGTTCGGACATCGTGATCGCTAGTCCGGACATCGTGATCGCTAGTCCGGACATCGTGCACGCTGGTCCGGACATCGTGCACGCTGGTCCGGACATCGTGCACGCTGGTCCGGACATCGTGCACGCTGGTCCGGACATCGTGATCGCTGGTCCAGACATCGTGCCCACTGGTCCGGACATCGTGCCCGCTGGTCCGGACATCGTGATCGATGGTCCGGACACCGGGATTGCTGGTCCGGACATCGTGCCCGCTGGTCCGGACATCGTGCCCCCTGGTCCGGACATCGTACTCGCTGGTCCGGACATCGTGCTCGCTGGTCCGGACACCGTGATCGTTGGTCCGGACATCGTGCTCGCTAGTCCGGACACCGTGATAGCTGGTCCGGACATCGTGATCACTGGTCCGGACACCATGCTCACTGGTCCGTACATCGTGCTCTCTCGTCCGGACATCGTGATCGCTAGCCGGGACATCGTGCCTGATCAAAAAAAAATTGTGACTTTTTGGCCAAATCAATGTCTGTTCCTGTCACTTAGGTTTTTGTACATAATGTATATATAGGTGCTAGCAGGTTGTAGCACTCGATGTGGTGTTGTTGCCTCGCAACGCTGCATGCGGTGATAGAGTGAGGCTGAGCGAGCCATAAAACCCTCGTCTCGATGTGGCGTTGTTGCCTCGCAACGCCAGTGGTGTGGGCTATAGAATGAGGCCGAGCGAGCCGTAAAACCCTCGTCTCGATGTGGCGTTGTTGCCTCGCAACGCCAGTGGTGTGGGCTATAGAATGAGGCCGAGCGAGCCATAAAACCCCCTGCTCGATGTGGCGTTGTGAGCCTCGCAACGCATGTGGTGTTGGTTATCCAGCGAGGCCGAGCGAGCCATAAAACCCTCTGCTCGATGTGGCATTGTGAAGCTCGCAACGCCTGTGGTGTCGGTTATCCAGCGAGGCCGAGCGAGCCATAAAACCCTCTGCTCGATGTGGCGTTGTGAGCCTCGCAACGCTGCAAGTGGTTAGTTGCTAGCGATATTTCCGCGAACCGTATAGCCTTAGAATATTGGCTTTACTGCATGTTCTTGTTGGATTGTTGCCTTAAGGCCCACCTAGTATTCAAATGGCTATATAGTTTAAGGGTTTGTTGTCTAGCAACTGAGGCATGGTCCCTGTGTTCCCGCAACGCTCGGTGCATTCTGGGGTTGCTTTGGCTTTTGGATGCTTGCTTGGCCTTCAGGCCCTGCGGGTGACTACTAGCTGGTGCTTCTTCGGGGATGTCTACCGTAAAGGTGCATGAGTTGTGTTTGGTTTGTTACAGGTGGTTGGATGACTGCTTGCGCAGCGACTTCCAGGCGTGCATACCTCTTCAGTTGTGCATCCAAGGTTTGTATCGCCTTGGTCGTGTTGTTGGTTTCCTGTGTTGCGTACCTAATCCATGGCATTGTTGGATCGATCGATGGTTATTATTCGTCTTGTGTGGCTCCTGCGGCATTAGATGAACCTTGAAGCGGTCTCAGTGATCCACGTTGTTGAAGCTCATGAATCGACATTGTGGCTCATTGGGCATTGCTTGGACTCTCAGATACGGAAGCTATTATGGGCATGGGTGTCATGACCCTTTGTTTGCCCTCGTTGAGTGTTCTCGCTTCTCTCAAACGACTGCCTACTAGGAAATTGGCTCGTTACCAGCCTGGGCATTGCTTGGACTCTCAGATACGGAAGCTATTCTAGGTTGTTTTGTTATCCTAAGATTCACAAAGGGGTAAGACTTTTTGCCTTAACAGGTAAAGAACCCTAGGACCAAGAATATTAAACTAGTCTAAGTTTAATTGGTTAAGAGGTTTCTAAGAACCCTAGAATTTTCGAAAAGCAAGAAAGAACCCTAGGACCAAGAACATTAAACTAGTTTAGTTTAATTGGTCAAAAGGCTTCTTTCCCTAACCCTAGAATTTTCGAAAAATTGGAAGAACCCTGGGATCAAGAATTTCAAAGTTCTTGATCAAGAGGATTATTTCCTTATTGTTTGATCTTCAAAATCTAGGATCAAGTATGTTAAACCAAGTTTTGGTTTAATTGATCAAAAAGGATCCTTTCCTTTTTCTAAAAGATTTCGAAATCAAGGAGGTTACTTGGACTCCATGTTTGTTAAACTAGCTTAGTTTAATTGGTGGAAAAGTTCCCTAGGCTTTAAGCAAATTTTCGAAACCCTAGATATAATCTAGGATTAAACTAGTTTAGTTTAATTAAAAGAATTAATTAGTACAATAATAATCTAAAACCTAGATAATTAAACAAGTTTATGTTTAATAGGTTAAATTATTATTTTAATAGATTTATTAAGACTAGTTCTTTAAACCTAGTAATTTAGACAAAGTTTTATTGTCTATAAGGTTTAATTTAAAGAGTTTAAATAAATTTATTAAAGGTTATAATCTATCTTAGAATTTAAACAAAGTCTATTGTTTAGATAGGATTGATTAAAAGAAATTAATCTTTTAAATAAAATGATGTCTTTGATCAAGAAAGTCAAAACCCTAGTTTTGATTGATCAAAAACAAGATTAGGGTTCATCTAATTAAGTTAAGGAATTGATAAAGAGGATGTTAATTTTTAAGTTCTAAAATTAACAAGATGTATTTAATTAATTATATATATGTATTTAAATTTTCGGAATTTTTAATAATTAGGTAAAATTGAATTTTTAAAGGATATAATAAGTTTATACGTATTTTAACTAGATTAAGTTAAAATACACATGTATAAGCTAGATGTAATATTCTTATTAGAATGTTACAAGTTTATTATAAAATATACATATATACGAATACATTAAAATACAAGACAAAATGAAACAATTAAAAAGGGTAATGTTATTTTGATCTTTAAGAATGATATTATAAGTAGTTATTGTATAAGTTATAATATAATTATAACTAGAAAGTACAAAGTTATGATTTCATTATAACTAGAAATTGTACAAGTTGAAATTATATGATTAACTAGAAATATACAAAGTTATATATATATATATATATATATATATATATATATATATATATATATATATATATATATATATATATATATATATATATATATATATATATATTAAGATGTATAAAGTTATAAGTTATTATAACTAGATAATTATACAAGTATAATATAAGTATTTTACAAGTCATGTAATATACTAGATTAATGATCAAGTGAAAATAACAAGAACCTATATTTAACTAGTTCAAGTTAAATATAAGAAAGGTTTAAACAAACTAAGAATTATTATATATAGTCTTTATATAATAGGTTTATTAGTTTCACCAAGTATAAACCGGTGATTGTGTTAGCTTAAGTTTCATCATGGTTGTTGAAGCTAGTGGGAGCTACACAAGAAAATCACAAAGTTTGTAAGTGTGTCGTTAAGACATAAGTTTTGGTCGAATCTAACAAGTCATAAGAAATGTTTGATTTCATTATTAGACATATGGAAAACTAGATGTGTTAAACTAGTTTATGTTTCAAGTTCATGAATCATAAAAGTTTTAAAAGTTTAACATAAGTTTATAACTTTTTCAAGTGAGATAAAACAAGTAAGTTTTATTCTAGATAAGATTTTTCACAAAATCTAGTAAAACGTTTTGTACACCTCGTTTTAGGTATACATGTAAGATCGTGCAAATTCTTGAAACTATAAGTTTTAAAGAATAGTTCTTATGTTTTAAAAAGGTGTCTTGTAGAACCCTTCAATTCACAAGTCACACATTTTAAACAAGGATTAAGATTGGAATAAAAGTTTAAGTTTAGTTTAAGACTTAAACAAACCCAAGAAAATCTTAGATCTAAGTACTATCCACCTAATGGAACACCTCACTTGTTAAACGATATTCATATTGTAAGGATAAAGAACCTTAGATATGGATTCAAATCATTGCGAGTGTTAGGGTGCGTAAGGTTCTGTGATAATCGGGAGTCCCGGCGCAGAGCATCGCACTGTCTTAGATGGTCTGATCTACTTTGGTGATAATCGGGGTCCCAGCCCAAAAAGTACTTGAGTAGAATAAACATACTAGACTTTATTACTAACTTAGAAATGTACGATTAGATTGTACAAGGTTGTAATAAGTTATAAGTCTAAAGATTCTACGACCCCTAGGAATCGTGTCAAGTCTTGATACGATCGGTAAGGAAGTTACCTACAAGAAATAGCATGTCTCGTCGGGAAGTGCCCAAACCTTGCGGCGAGAATGTGATATATGGATCCTAGGCCTAAAATATTAATTATGGGTTTATAATATATTTTAGAGAATGTTTATTGATGATTACTAATTAAACTGGGTTTGATTTGTAGATGGCAGCAACAAACGTGATTGCGACAACAAGTACCAACAATCTCTCACTTCGCTCAATCCTCGAAAAGGACAAGTTGACTGGGTCAAACTTTCTCAACTGGGAGCGCAATCTTCGTATTGTGCTCAGGCATGAGAGAAAGTGGTATGTCTTGGAGAGAGCAGTACCAAACACCCCTGCTGTTAATGCTAGAGCTGAAACGAGGCAAGCTTATGATAAGCATGTCAGTGATGCACTCGATGTGAGCTGTCTGATGCTTGCCACCATGAGTCCTGAGTTACAAGCGGGACTTATGGATGTGCCTGCATTTGAGAAGATTTATCAACTTAGGGATTCATTTCAAGAGCAAGCTCGCACCGAGAGGTTTGACATCAATTGAGCCTTCAACTCTTGCAAGATGGTCAAAGGAACGCCTGTGAGTGCCCACGTCATGAAAATGAAAGGACACATGGATCACCTCGCTAGACTTGGTCACCCCATACCGTTGCAAATTGCAACATATACTATACTTAACTCGTTGTCTGATGACTACAAGTCTTTTGTGGTCAACTACAACATGCATAATATGGAGAAATCCATTGCTTAGCTACATTCCATGCTCAAGACAGCTGAGTTGAGTTTGGAGACCAAATCTAAGGACGTTCTCTTGATTGGTAACGGCGGTGGCGGTGGAAAGAAGAGAAAAGGACATAGTGGTAATGGAAAGGGTAAAACCTATCCCAACAAAGGAGTGCCAAATGGTAAAGGTGTCAAATAAAAGGTCAAGAAGGTTAAGCCTAACACTGCGAGGACCGAGAACCAGTGCTTCAAGTGTGGTGAGGCTGAGCATTGGAAAAGAAATTGTTTAAAGGGTGCAAGTGGTAATGGAGGAAACGCAAGTTCCTCAGGTAACACAACCACACTTCTTAATCACTTTAAGATACTTGTAAAGTACATTACGAGTAATCTAACTTTTGCAATCGTTTATTGCAGGAGGAGATGGAAAGTGATAGTGACCGGCACGAGATGGTGATGATCCCACGGGCACGAAGTTTTATAATTCAGTATTTTGTGGATTCGTTTTAAACAATTTTACTTTATTGTTTGGATAATTTTATTTTATGTTAAAACAAATTTCATTTTGGTTTTAATTAAATTTTCGAATCCATGGTTGAATTATATAGTGTGCATGTGTGATAATTACACTGGTCAAGGTTTATGACTAGATTGTAAGTCAAGTTTTGATTTACTTATGTTTCATGTTTATACTTATATATTTGTTTGATTGTTGTATAAATAATGTCTTGATAGCTCGAGATACTTAGATGCTAGTAATTAGAAAGTTTTTCAAATGAAAGTATTTTAGAGTTTTATGGAAGCATAAGGTTCAAAAGTTATTGAACTTAGTTAAAACATCTTAAGTAATAGTCATTACTTTTGATAGAAAGTTTTAAAGTATTAGTATTAATATAGTATGATTATATTGGATATAATCAAGATAGATTTTAAGAGTATTATTACAAGTCTGTTAGTAGTAAAGGATTTAATGAGGTCATAATTCCCTTATAGGAATAATTGGATATTCGCATAATCCAAGTAAGCTGGCTTAGACGTTAAATGACTCTTAAAAGGGACAAAAATATATTAAAGTTTTTTTAAGAATTAAAAGGTATTATTACAAGTCTTTTATACTTGTAATAAATACAATATTTAATCAAGTCATAATTCCCTAATAGGAATAATGGATATTTGAGAAATCCAAGAAATGACTTTGGCATTAAATAAAATTCTTAAAAGAATGCTAATGTGTTTAAGAATTGATAGTATCATTTCAAGTGTTTTAAACTTGCTAGATACAGTAATCAATAAAGGTCATAATTCCCTAATCAGTAATGTTGGATATTCGCAAATCCAAAGGATGATCTTAATTATTGATAGAATTCTTAAAAGATTAAACTACAAGTTATTGACTAGGTCAAAGTAGTAGTTTAAGAGATGCTTAAGTTCCATAAAAGTAAGTGGGAGCTAAGACTAACGTACTTCATTAAAGATGTTAGTGAATTCAGTAAGTTAGTAAGACATTAACAACAAGATTTTACCAAGTCGTTAGCCAAAGAGTTAAGAGAAATAATAAACGATCGATTAGATTATTGCAAACCTAATAGCGTGATCACAAGTCTTGTGATTAATTATTGCATATCTAATAGGTTGTTAACACTTCAGTGGATAACACAATCATTTAAGGAAATTTCTTTAACTAGTAACAATATCTACAAATCAAGTAACTAAAAGAGGCTTTAGTTACAAGGGTAATTTTATGAATTCAAGAAACTAAGGAGTTAATTTCCAATCCTCCTATGTTTACCGAATTGCATAAAAGGCAAGACTAGAATATGTTCTAGATTGTTGCAAGAACAATATCTAGCAAAGACAAAAGTAATAGTATTCCTAAATACTCGTCTTATGTCTTTAGTTTAATAGAAATGATTGGTTTAGTGATAAAGTTACAATTAAGGTTGTAAGAATCATTAAGTAATCAACACAAACGAAAGGAATAAGTAATGATCCAGTAATAATTCAGTATCTATGTCTAGTGAGGAATAGTACATGAGTTAGTATCATTCTTATTCAGACTTTGTATGTTTTACAAGATCCACGAATAAAAGTCTATTTT
>OY970825.1:68010776-68015776 GCA_963853835.1 Calendula officinalis | reverse complement strand
GATGTATCATCATAGGTTGACTGACTGTGCACATAATTCCTTTAGACTCCCACCTGTGCAAGTTTGTAACCTTTGTCTTAATGATACGAGCTACAGTGGCCTTCTAGATGGGCATGTAGGTAACCAACCCCATAAAAACAGCTTACGTAACCCAGGTATGGTTTATGAAAAACTCTTTAATAGCGTCTCCTAGTAAAGAACACTCTGTCTCTACTTCTTAGGCAAACTATGTTAGGCTCATTCCTTGCAGCACGATATTTGTGACAACGTATACGAGCATGGTAGAAATTTTCAACTCCTGTATTCGAAATCAATTCATGACTTCTTGATTCAAACTGTTGTGATAAACGACAAAGAAAAAATCAGTTCATTTGGGCATGGCCATGCACTTTCCAGTTATCTCATTATGTCAAAGGACCTATAAATATCTCTCCTAAAGAGGAGGTGCAATTACCATCTTGTATATTTCGATTTAAAATACAACTTCCTTTGTACCCAGTATCGCCTCGTATGACAAACGTATTTCAGTATTGTCTAAGTTGAACCAAAGAACATTAGTCATCGTATCCTAAACCAAATACCTCAGGCTTAAGGACAATCCTAGTGAACAATACTTTTGAACTTTTCAACCACGAAGTATTGTCACGGTGGTCTATCCAATATTCGTTGAGCTCCAACAGAATATCACCGATATTTGGTTTACACAAAACTTGTGTAGCTATCTTCGAAGAACTTCGAATCTACCACCAAATACCGCGATGACGTTAACGTCCCATCAAGGTTCCCACCAAGACGAGTAGTCACGGATTTTGTGTCTTCTTGAATAAATAGACTTTTATTCATGGATCTTGTAAAACATACAAAGTCTGAATAAGATTGATACTAACTCAAGTATTATTCCTCACTGGACATAGGTGCTGAATTATTACTGGATCATTACTTATTCTTTTCGTTCACGTTGATTACTTAATGATTCTTACAACCTTAATTGTAACGTTATCACCAAACCAATCATTTCTATTAAACTAAAGACATAAGACGAGTATTTAGAAATACCATTACTTTTGTCTTTGCTAGATATTGTTCTTGCAACAATCTAGAACATATTCTAGTCTTGCCTTTTATGTAATTCGGTAAACATAGGAGGATTGGAAATTAACTCCTTAGTTTCTTGAATTCATAAAATTACCCTTGTAACTAAAGCCTCTTTTAGTTACTTGATTTGTAGATATACTTACTAGTTAAAGAAATTTCCTTAAATGATTGTGTTATCCACTGAAGTGTTTAACAACCTATTAGTTATGCAATAATTAATCACAAGACTTGTGATCACGCTATTAGGTTTGCAATATTCTAATTGATCAATTATTATTTCTCTTAACTCTTGGGCTAATGACTTGGTAAAAAACTTGTTGTTAATGTCTTATTAAGTTACTGAATTCACTAACATCTTTAATGAATTACGTTAGTCTTAGCTCCCACTTACTTTTATGGAACTTAAGCATCTCTTAAACTACTACTTTGACCTAGTCAATAACTTGTAGTTTAATCTTTTAAGAATTCTATCAATAATTAAGATCATCCTTTGGATTTGCGAATATCCAACATTCCTTTTAAGGGAATCATGAGCTTTATTGATTACTTTATCTAGCAAGTATAAAACACTTGGAATTATACTATCAATTCTTAAACATATTAGTATTCTTTTCGAGAATCTTATTTAATGCCAAAGTCATTTCTTGGATTTCTCAAATATCCATTATTCCTATTAAGGAATTATGACTTGATTAAATATTGTATTTATTACAAGTATAAAAGACTTGCAATAATACCTTTTAATTCTTAAAGACTTTAATATAGTTTCGTCCCTTTTAAGAGTTCATTTAATGTCTAAGTCATTTTACTTGGATTATAAGAATATCCAATTATTCCTATTAGGGAATCATGACTTCATTAAATACTTTACTACAAGTGTAAAAGACTTGTAATAATACTCTTAAAGTATATCTTGATTATATCCAATATAATCATACTATATTAATACTAATACTTTAAAACTTTCTATCAAAAGTAATGACTATTACTTAAGATGTTTTTAACTAAGTTCAATAACTTTTGAACCTTATGCTTCCATAAAACTCTTAAATACTTTCATTAGAAAAACTTTCTAATTACTAGTACCTAAGTACCTTGAGCTATCAAGACATTATTTATACAACAATCAAACAAATATATATATATAAACATGAAACATAAGTAAATGAAAACTTGACTTACAATCTAGTCATAAACCTTGACTAGTGTAATAATCACACATGCACACAATATAATTCAACTATGGATTCGAAATTTAATTAAAACCAAAATGAAACTTGTTTTAACATAAAATAAAATTATCCAAAAACAATAAAGTAAAATTGTTTAAAACGAATCCACAAAATACTGAATTATAAAAACTTGGTGCTCGTGGGATCATCACCATCTCATGCCGGTCACTATCACTTTCCATCTCCTCCTGCAATAAACGATTGCAAAAGTTAGATTACTCGTAATGTACTTTACAAGTATCTTAAAGTGATTAAGAAGTGTGGTTGTGTTACCTGAGGAACTTACGTTTCCTCCACTACCACTTGCACCCTTTGGACAATTTCTTTTCCAATGCCCAGCCTCACCACACTTGAAGCACCGGTTCTCGGTTCTCGCAGTGTTAGGCTTATCCTTCTTGACCTTTTTTTTGACACCTTTACCATTTGGCACTCCTTGGTTAGGATAGGTTTTACCCTTTCTTTTACCACCATGCCCTTTTCTCTTCTTCCCACCGCCACCGCCGTTACCAATCAAGAGAACGTCCTTAGATTTGGTCCCCAAACTCAACTCGGCTGTCTTGAGCATGGAATGTAGCTCAGCAATGGATTTCTCCATATTATGTATGTTGTAGTTGACCACAAAAGACTTGTAGTCATCAGACAATGAGTTGAGTATAGTATATGTTGCCATTTGCAATGGCATGGGGTGACCAAGTCTAGCGAGGTGATCCATGTGTCCTTTCATTTTCATAACGTGGGCACTCACCGGCGTTCCTTTGACCATCTTGCAAGAGTTGAAGGCTCGATTGATGTCAAACCTCTCAGTGCGAGCTTGCTCTTGAAATGAATCCCTAAGTTGCTGGATCATCTCAAATGCAGGCACATCCATAAGTCCCGCTTGTAACTCAGGACTCATGGTGGCTAGCATTAAACAGCTCACATCGAGTGCATCACTGACTTGCTTATCATAAGCTTGCCTCGTTTCAGCTCTGGCATTAACAGCAGGGGTGTTTGGTATGCTCTCTCCAAGACATACCACTTTCTCTCATGCATGAGCACAATACGAAGATTGCGCTCCCAGTTTAGAAAGTTTGACCCAGTCAACTTGTCCTTTTCGAGGATTGAGCGAAGTGAGAGATTATTGGTACTTGTTGTCGCAATCACGTTTGTTGCTGCCATCTTCAAATCAAACCCAATTTAATTAGTAATCATCAATAAACATTCTCTAAAATATATTATAAACCCATAATTAATATTTTAGGCCTAGGATCCATATGTCACATTCTCGCCGCAAGGTTTGGGCACTTCCCGACAAGACATGCTATTTCTGGTAGGTAACTTCCTTACCGATCGTATCAAGACTTGCACGATTCCTAGGGGTCGTAGAACCTTTAGACTTATAACTTATTACAACTTTGTACAATCTAATTGTACATTTCTAAGTTAGTAACAAAGTCTAGTATGTTTATTCTACTCAAGTACTTTTTGGGCCGGGACTCCCGATTATCACCAAAGTAGATCAGACCATCTAAGACAGTGCGATGCTCTGCGCCGGGACTCCCGATTATCACAGAACCTTACGCACCCTGACACTCGCAATGATTTGAATCCATATCTAAGGTTCTTTATCCTTACAATATGAATATCGTTTAACAAGTGAGGTGTTCCATTAGGTGGATAGTACTTCGATCTAAGATTTTCTTGGGTTTGTTTAAGTCTTAAACTAAACTTAAACTTTTATTCCAATCTTAATCCTTGTTTAAAATGTGTGACTTGTGAATTTAAGAGTTCTACAAGACACCTTTTTTAAAACATAAGAACTATTCTTTAAAACTTATAGTTTCAAGAATTTACATGATTTTATATGTATACATAAAACGAGGTGTACAAAACGTTTTACTAGGTTTTTGTGAGAAACCTTATTTCTAATAAAACTTACTTGTTTTATAGTACTTGAAAAACTTTATAAACTTATGTTAAACTTTTAAGACTTTTATGATTCATGAACTTGAAACATAAACATAGTTTAACACACCTAGCTTTTCAAAATGTCTAATAACGAAATTAAACATTTATTTCTTACTTATTAAATTCGACCATAACTTATGCCTTAACGACACACTTACAAACTTTGTGATTTTCTTGTGTAGCTCCCACTAACTTCAACAACCATGATGAAACTTAAGCTAACACAATCACCGGTTTATACTTGGTGAAACTAATAAACCTATTATATAAAAACTATATATAATAATTCTTTAGTTTGTTTAAACCTTTCTTATATTTAACTTGAACTAGTTAAATATAGGTTCTTGTTATTTATACTTGATCAACTTGTAAAATACTTATATTATACTTGTATAATTATCTAGATATAATAACTTATAACTTTATACATCATAATATATATATATATATATATATATATATATATATATATATATATAACTTTGTATATTTCTAATTAATCATATAATTTCAACTTGTACAATTTCTAGTTATAATAAAATTATAACTTTGTACTTTCTAGTTTTAATTATATTATAACTAATACAATAATTACTTATAATATTATTTATTAAAGATCAAAATAACATTATCCTTTTAGTTGTTTCATTTTATCTTGTATTTAATATTTAACTAGAACTAATTAAAATGTGTATAAACTTATTATATCTTTTAAAATTCAATTTT
>OY970825.1:67998276-68005776 GCA_963853835.1 Calendula officinalis | reverse complement strand
GTGCAAGCAGGTTGTGGCACTCGATGTGGTGTTGTTGCCTCGCAACACTGCATGCGGTGATAGAGTGAGGCCGATCGAGCCATAAAATCTTCGTCTCGATGTCGCGTTGTTGCCTCGCAACGCCAGTGGTGTAGGCTATAGAATGAGGCCGAGCGAGCCATAAAACCCTCGACTCGATGTGGCGTTGTTGCCTCGCAACGCCAGTGGTGTGGGCTGTAGAATGAGGCCGAGCGAGCCATAAAACCCTCTACTCGATGTGGCGTTGTGAGCCTCGCAACGCCTGTGGTGTCGGTTATCCAGCGAGGCCGAGCGAGCCATAAAACCCTCTGCTCGATGTGGCGTTGTGAGCCTCGCAACGCCTGTGGTGTTGGTTATCCAGCGAGGCCGAGCGAGCCATAAAACCCTATGCTCGATGTGGTGTTGTGAGCCTCGCAATGCTGCAAGTGGTTGGTTGCTAGCGATATTTCCGCGAACCGTATAGCCTTAGAATATTGGCTTTACTGCATGTTCTTATTTTATTGTTGCCTTAAGGCCTACCTGAAGGAATTATGTGCACAGTCAGTCAACCTATGATGATACATCCATGCCTACGAAACACTTAAGGGTCACACCTAGAGTACATGTAATACGAGCAAGATAAGTAATGATACTACGAAGAGGAATGATTCATAATAGTCATTATGAATCAGTTAAGTATTAAGTTAAGTTTAACTTATTACTAGATTAGTTTAACTAACTAATTAATACAAGTAGTTGTACGTTTACTAGTTGAGTAAATATACAATGTGTTAATTATAGATTATCCATGATATGATTTAAAGCTATTAAATCATATAGTAATTGGATAATATTGTTGTATAAATTATATAAAGATTATTATATAATTAACTATTAGAAGTATAAATACAAGTATATAATTCGTGTATATGGGTACCAAATTATTAGTGTATTAATACTAGACATTTAGTAGTTAAGTGCAACAATAATAAACAAGTTAAACTATAAGGGATGGAAGTGTAAAAGGATAAGTTTAATTAAGAGTTTAATCTTAATTAAACTAGAAGGGTCCTAAGTGAAAGTCCATCTATTATAAATAGAGGGCTTAGGCATCACTTATTAGGTTACACATACACAAGCCGAAAATCCCTTGCCCCCTTTCTCTCCATTCGGCCGAACACTCCCAAGAACACCAAGTTTGGTGTTCTTCGTTCTTCTTGTTCTTCGTGTTCTTCAAGTTTTGAAGAACAAGTCCATTGGTTAGATCAACTAGAAGATTGCTCGATTTGTTCATCATCAGTGGATCAATCTTAAGCAATCAACAAGGTATGTTTTGGGAAAACTCTTTTCTCCCTTCTCCATCTTGGACGAATTTTGGCCAAAGAACCCTAGGGTTCTTTGGTTGATGGTCGACAAACACACACAAGTATGTGTGTGTGTGTTCGAGTTCTTCGTACAAGGTTTCTTTCTTGTTAACCTAATCTAGAATTCCAACATCCCAATCCTTTAGGATTTAAGGATTAGGTTTAATCCCAGTTCCGCATTTAGGGATTAAATCAGCTAGTTAGTTTTAACCGGTCAAGAACAAGTTCATGTTTTGGTCAGCAAGGTTCGAACTCGTGTACTAGGTGGTCGACCCAAGTGGTTTATCAGTCGCATGGTGTGTAGTAAATCCCTACAGTGGTATCAGAGCGTTGGTTTAGAAATGTAGACTAGATTAACAAAGATTATTTTGTTTACTTTAATTATTCTTTTGTTTCAAGTAATTTTCTTTCTTTCTTCTTCTTCTTCATATTTTTCGAAAATAAGGGAAGAAACCCTAAGACCAAGAACATTAAACTAGTCTAAGTTTAATTGGTCAATAAGGTTTCTGGAAAACCCTAGCAATTTTCGAAAATACCTAGAAAGAACCCTAGGACCAAGAACATTAAACTAATTTAGTTTAATTGGTCAAAAGGCTTCTTTCCCTAACCCTAGAATTTTCGTGACCTAGAAAGAAACCTAGGATCAAGTATATTAAACAAGATATGTTTAATTGATCAAAAGGATTCTTTCCTAAACCATTAGAGATTTCGAAATCTAGAGGATTACTTGGATACCAAGTTTATTAAACTAGCCTAGTTTAATTGGTGGAAAAGTATCCTAGTCTCAAATTTTCGAAAACCCTAAAGATCCCTAAAACAATTAAACTAGTTTAAGTTTAATTGTTTAAAAGTATTAATTAGGATAATAATCTAAAACCTAGTTAATTAGACAAGTTTATGTCTAAAAGGTTTAATTATTATTTTGATAGGTTTATTAAAGCTAGTTCTTTAAACCCAGTAATTTAGACAAAGTTTTATTGTCTATAAGGTTTAAATTAAAAAGTTTAAATAAATTTATTAAAAGTTATAATCTATCTTAGAATTTAAACAAAGTTTATTGTTTAAAAGGATTGATTAAAATTAGTCTTTTAATTAGAAATAATGTCTTTGATCAAAAAAGTCAAACCCTAGTTTTGATTGGTCAAAAACAAGATTAGGGTTCATCTAATTAATTTAGGGAATTAATAAAGAAGGTGTTAATTTTTAAGTTCTAAAATTAACAAGGTGTATTTAATTATGTATATATATATATATATATGTATTTAATTTTTCGGAATTTTTATTATTAATAAAATTGAATTTTAAGAGATATAATAAGTTTATACACATTCTAATTAGTTCAAGTTAAAATTTATACGTATAAATTAGATGTAATATTCTTATACAAAGTTATATATTAAGATGTATAAAGTTATAAGTTATTATAGCTATATAATTATACAAGTAAGTATTTTACAAGTTATGTAATATACTAGATTAATGATCAAGTATAAATAACAAGAACCGATATTTAACTAGTTCAAGTTAAATATAAGAAAGGTTTAAACAAACTAAAGAATTATTATATATATATATAGTTTTTATATAATAGGTTTATTAGTTTCACCAAGTATAAACCGGTGATTCTGTTAGCTTAAGTTTCATCATGGTTGTTGAAGCTAGTGGGAGCTACACAAGAAAGTCACAAAGTTTGTAAGTGTGTCGTTAAGGCATAAGTTATGGTCGAATCTAATAAGAAACAAGTGTTTAATATCGTTATTAGACATTTCTGAAAAGCTAGGTGTGTTAAACTAGGTTTATGTTTCAAGTTCATGAATCATAAAAGTTTTAAAAGTTTAACATAAGTTTTATAAGTTTTTCAAGTAAGATAAAACAAGTAAGTTTTATTCTAGATAAGATTTTTCACAAAGTCTAGTAAAACGTTTTGTACACCTCGTTTTAGGTATACATGTAAGATCGTACAAATTCTTGAAACTATATGTTTTAAAGAATAGTACTTATGTTTTAAAAAGGTGTCTTGTAGAACTCTTCAATTCACAAGTCACACATTTTTAAACAAGGATTAGGATTGGAATAAAATTTTAAGTTTAGTTTAAGACTTAAACAAACCCAAGAAAATCTTAGATCTAAGTACTATCCACCTAATGGAACACCTCACTTGTTAAACGATATTCATATTGTAAGGATAAAGAACCTTAGATATGGATTCAAATCATTGCGAGTGTCAGGGTGCGTAAGGTTCTGTGATAATCGGGAGTCCCGGCGCAGAGCATCGCACTGTCTTAGATGGTTTGTTCTACTTTGTTGATAATCGGGAGTCCCAGCCCAAAAAGTACTTGAGTAGAATAAACATACTAGACTTTGTTACTAACTTAGAAATGTGCAATTAGATTGTACAAAGTTGTGATAAGTTATAAGTCTAAAGATTCTACGACCCCTAGGAATCGTGTCAAGTCTTGATACGATCGGTAAGGAAGTTACCTACCAGAAATAGCATGTCTCGTCGGGAAGTGCCCAAACCTTGCGGCGAGAATGTGACATATGGATCCTAGGCCTAAACTATTAATTATGGGTTTATAATATATTTTAGAGAATGTTTATTGATGATTACTAATTAAACTGGGTTTGATTTGTAGATGGCAGCAACAAACGTGATTGCGACAACAAGTACCAATAATCTCTCACTTCGCTCCATCCTCAAAAAGGACAAGTTGACTGGGTCAAACTTTCTCAACTGGGAGCGCAATCTTCGTATTGTGCTCAGGCATGAGAGAAAGTGGTATGTCTTGGAGAGAGCAGTACCAAACACCCCTGCTGTTAATGCTAGAACTGAAACGAGGCAAGCTTATGATAAGCATGTCAGTGATGCACTCGATGTGAGTTGTTTAATGCTAGCCACCGTGAGTCATGAGTTACAAGCGGGACTTATTGATGTGCCTGCAATTGAGATGATCCAGCAACTTAGGGATTCATTTCAAGAACAAGCTCGTACTGAGAGGTTTGACATCAATCGAGCCTTCAACTCTTGCAAGATGGTCAAAGGAACGCCGGTGAGTACCCACGTCATGAAAATGAAAGGACACATGGATCACCTCGCTAGACTTGGTCACCCCATACCGTTGCAAATGGCAACAGATACTATACTCAACTCGTTGTCTGATGACTACAAGTCTTTTGTGGTCAACTACAACATGCATAATATGGAGAAATCCATTGTTGAGCTACATTCCATGCTCAAGACAGCTGAGTTGAGTTTGGGGACCAAATCTAAGGACGTTCTCTTGATTGGTAATGGCGGTGGCGGTGGGAAGAAGAGAAAAGGGCATGGTGGTAAAGGAAAGGGTAAAACCTATCCTAACCAAGGAGTGCCAATTGGTAAAGCTGTCAAACAAAAGGTCAAGAAGGTTAAGCCTAACACTGCGAGAACCGAGAACTGGTGCTTCAAGTGTGGTGAGGCTGGGCATTGGAAAAGAAATTGTCCAAAGGGTGCAAGTGGTAGTGGAGGAAACGCAAGTTCCTCATGTAACACAACCACACTTCTTAATCACTTTAAGATACTTGTAAAGTACATTACGAGTAATCTAACTTTTGCAATCATTTATTGCAGGAGGAGATGGAAAGTGATAGTGAACGGCATGAGATGGTGATGATCCCACGAGCACCAAGTTTTTATAATTCAGTATTTTGTGGATTCGTTTTAAACAATTTTACTTTATTGTTTTTGGATAATTTTATTTTATGTTAAAACAAGTTTCGTATTTGTTTAAATTAAATTTCGAATCCATAGTTGAATTATATTGTGTGCATGTGTGATAATTACACTAGTCAAAGTTTATGACTAGATTGTAAGTCAAGTTTTGATTTACTTATGTTTCATGTTTATATTTATATATTTGTTTGATTGTTGTATAAACAATGTCTTGATAGGTCAAGGTACTTAGATGCTAGTAATTGGAAAGTCTTTCTAATGAAAGTATTTAAGAGTTTTATAGAAGCATAAAGGTTCAAAGGTTATTGAACTTAATTAAAACATCTTAAGTAATAGTTATTACTTATGATAGAAAGTTTTAAAGTATTAGTATTAATATAGTATGATTATATTGGATATAATCAAGATAGACTTTAAAGAGTATTATCACAAGTCTTTTACACTTGTAGTAAAGTATTTAATGAAGTCATGATTCCCTAATAGGAATAATTGGATATTCATATAATCCAAGTAAAATGACTTAGACATTAAATGAACTCTTAAAAGGGACGAAACTATATTAAAGTCTTTAAGAAATAAAAGGTATTATTGCAAGTCTTTTATACTTGTGATAAATACAATATTTAATAAAGCCATAATTCCCTTATAGGAATAATGGATATTTGAGAAATCCAAGAAATGACTTTGGCATTAAATAAGATTCTTAAAAGAATACTAATATATTTAAGAATTGATAGTATTATTCCAAGTGTTTTATTGATAGAATTGATAGTATTATTCCCTTAAAAGGAATGTTGGATATTCGCAAATCTAAAGGATGATCTTAATTATTGATAGAATTCTTAAAAGATTAAACTACAAGTTATTGACTAGGTCAAAGTAGTAGTTTAAGAGATGCTTAAGTTCCATAAAAGCAAGTGGGAGCTAAGACTAACGTAATTCATTAAAGATCTTAGTGAATTCAGTAAGTTAGTAAGACATTAACAACAAGATTTTACCAAGTCGTTACCCAAAGAGTTAAGAGAAATAATAAATGATCGTTGATTAGATTATTGCAAACCTAATAGCGTGATCACATGTCTTGTGATTAATTACTACATATCTAATAGGTTGTTGAACACTTCAGTGGATAACACAATCATTTAAGGAAATTTCTTTAACTAGTAAGTATATCTACAAAATCAAATAACTAAAAGAGGCTTTAGTTACAAGGGTAATTTTATGAATTCAAGAAACTAAGGAGTTAATTTCCAATCCTCCTATGTTTACCGAATTGCATAAAAGGAAAGACTAGAATATCTTCTAGATTGTTGCAAGAACAATATCTAGCAAAGACAAAAGTAATAGTATTCCTAAATACTCGTCTTATGTCTTTAGTTTAATAGAAATGATTGGTTTAGTGATAAAGTTACAATCTAGGTTGTAAGAATCATTAAGTAATCAACGTGAACGAAAGGAATAAGTAATGATCCAGTAATAATTCAGTATCTATGTCCAGTGAGGAATAATACTTGAGTTAGTATCATTCTTATTCAGACTTTGTATGTTTTACAAGATCCATGAATAAAAGTCTATTTATTCAAGAAGACACAAAATGCGTGACTACTCGTCTTGGTGGGAACCTCGATGGGACGTTAACGTCATCGCGGTATTTGGTGGTAGATTCGAAGTTATTCGAAGATAGCTACACAAGTTTTGTGTAAACCAAATATCGGTGATATTCTGTTGGAGCTCAACAAATATTGGATTGACCACCGTGACAATAATTCGTGGTTGAAAAGTTCAAAAGTATTGTTCACTAGGATTATCCTTAAGCCTGAGGTATTTGGTTTAGGATACAATGACTAATGTGCTTTGGTTCAACTTAGACAATACTGAAATACGTTTGTCATACGAGGCGATACTAGGTACAAAGGAAGTTGTATTTTAAATCGAAATATACAAGATGGTAATTGCACCTCCTTTTTAGGAGAGATATTTATAGGTCCTTTGACGTGATGAGATAACCGGAAAGTGCATGGCCATGCCCAAACGAACTGATTTGTTCTTTGTCGTTTATCACAACAGTTTGAATCAAGAAGTCATGAAATGATTTTGAATACAAGAGTTGATAATTTCTACCATGCTCGTATTCGTTGTCACAAATATCGTGCTGCAAGGGATGAGCCTAACATAGTTTGCCCAAGAAGTAGAGACAGAGTGTTCTTTACTAGGAGATGCTATTAAAGAGTTTTTCATAAACCATACCTGGGTTACGTAAGCTGTTTTTATGGGGTTGGTTACCTACATGCCCATCTAGAAGGCCACTGTAGCTCGTATCATTAAGACAAAGGTTACAGACTTGCACAAGTGGGAGTCTGAAGGAATTATGTGCACAGTCAGTCAACCTATGATGATACATCCATGCCTACGAAACACTTAAGGGTCACA
>OY970825.1:67978276-67988276 GCA_963853835.1 Calendula officinalis | reverse complement strand
AATATTGGCTTTACTGCATGTTCTTGTTTGATTGTTGCCTTAAGGCCTACCTAGTATTCGAATGGCTATATAGTTTAAGGGTTTGTTGTCTAGCCTCGGGAAGAGTTAACTTTTCTGTTTAACAGCTTGCCCACGCTGGAAACGACTCAGTCGGAGGTAGGGTCCAGCGGCTGGAAGAGCACCGCACGTCGCGCGGTGTCCGGTGCGCCCCCGGCGGCCCTTGAAAATCCGGAGGACCGAGTGCCTCCCACGCCCGGTCGTACTCATAACCGCATCAGGTCTCCAAGGTGAACAACCTCTGAGGGCTGGGCACGGGGGTCCCAGTCCCGAACCCGTCGGCTGTCGGCGGACTGCTTTTTGGCAGAAAAGTTACCACAGGGATAACTGGCTTGTGGCAGCCAAGCGTTCATAGCGGCGCTTTTTCATCCTTCGATGTCGGCTCTTCCTATCATTGTGAAGCAGAATTCACCAAGTGTTGGATTGTTCACCCACCAATAGGGAATGTGAGCTGGGTTTAGACCGTCGTGAGACAGGTTAGTTTTACCCTACTGATGACAGTGTCATAATAGTAATTCAACGTAGTACGAGAGGAACTGTTGATTCGCGCAATTGGTCATCGCGCTTGGTTTAAAAGCCATTGGCGCGAAGCTACCGTGCGCTGGATCATGACTGATCGCCTCTAAGTCAGAATCCGGGCTACAAGCGACGCGTGTGCCCGCCGCCTGTTTGCCGACCAGCAGTAGGGGCCTCGGCCCCCAAAGGCACGTGTCGTTGGCTAAGCTCGTGCGACGGATGAGTCGTGCGGGCCGCCTTGAAGTACAATTCCCATCAAGCGGAGTGTAGAATCCTTTGAAGACGACTTTAATACGCGACGGGGTATTGTAAGTGGCATAGTGGCCTTGCTGCCACGATCCACTGAGATTCAGCCATGCGTCGCTCCGATTCGTCCACCCCAATTCCCCCCCAGCCCCACAACCGACCCTCCTAATATTTTTCTGAGAGGCTGGCGCCCCACACTTGGTGAAATTTCACCAAGTGTTTGTGGGAAAAAAAAATCCTAAGTGCATCGATTGGTTGGTACGCCCGGATGGGTGACTAAGAACCATGCGCGACGTGACCGCCCGGGTCTTACCTTTGTTGTGCGCCACCCTGACGATGATTTTTGTGACTGATTGGCAGTCTCAACGTCCTTTCCTATCACATAGTGTTTTGATCAATTTGTATATATAGGGGCAGGAGGGTGATGTCTCCCCCCTACACCGATACGGAGTTGGTTTTCGGTTCAAAGCTGTAGAGGTACTGTTGGGATATAAAGATATACATATTCTATTACTGATGCTGCAGTTGGTACTGATTAATGAAAATTGAAGCTAGTACTGATGGGGCAGAAATGATATATACTATTGATGCTAATCTTGGAAGTTACTACTAATAATACTACTGACGATCAACAAATACTACTGATGCTATTTTTGGTGCTGATCGAGTCCGAGATTCTTGCTTAGTTTGTTATAGAATGTATATCTTGATGTATATTAATTGTAATTGAATCCTAGAATAACTAGGTTAATGTTTTAGGCTTCAAGGACTATTATAAATAGTTCCTTACGAATTGTAAACGTACGTGTGTATTGATCGTTCAAATTAATATACATTAAAGCTTTTTGTGATTACTGTGTTCTTACTTGCAATTGTATTCTTTAACAGTATTCATTGTTTTTAATCAATTAACATAAGTGTTGATCCGCTGCAACTTCTTATTGTTAGTAGATCTTAGATTAATGAATCTGTCTGGGTTAATCGATCCTGACAAGTTGTATCAGAGCTTTACGGTTCTAGATCTACGAATTAAGAACAACAAAAAGCTTCATACTTTCGAACTCAAAATTGTTAATCATGTCTGTTAACAATGAAAGCACTCAAGCTAACAAAATTCCCATTCTTACTCCCAACAACTTTGGGATGTGGAAAAACAGAATCAAGGAGTATATGCTTATTACTGATTATTCCATGTGGGAAGTTGTTGAAGGCAACAAGACCATCCAGACTCAAGTAGCAAGCTCCTCAATCGAAGTCGACAAACACAAGTGTGAAAAAGAGAAGAAAGACAGAGGCATTGAACTTAAAGCCTTAAGCACTCTTTTGCTAGCTATTCCCAGCGATTATCAACATCTCTTTGTTGAATATGATGATGCAAAGAAGCTATGGCAGGCACTGGAAAAGAGGTTTGTTGGAACAAAGAGCACCAAAAGAAACATGAAGTCTGTTCTGAAACAGGACTTTGAAAACTTCAAAGGCCAAAAGAATGAGTCATTATCACAAGTCTTTGATAGGTTCAACAAACTCATTGGTGAACTGAATCAAGTTGGTTACAAACCAGGCAATGATGATGTAAACAGAAAGTTTCTCAGATCTCTTGGTGAAGAATGGTCTATGTATATAGTTATATATAGACAAGGTGATGCTTTGGAAGAAAAAGAGTTGGATGAGTTGTACAATGAGCTAAGAGTGTTTGAATCTGAGGTAAGTACTAAAATTCCAAATTTATCATCAAACAATGCTGCTTTTGTGACTAGTACAGGAACTTGTCAGGAAACTATAAAGAATGCAGGCACTGAAGATGTTGCAAGAGAATCCTTCTTCACTTGTCATGTGCATACTACATTGATTAGTGAGGATTTAGAACAACTCAATCCTGATGATTTGGAAGAGATGGACATCAAGTGGCAAATGGCAATGTTGAGCTTAAGAACAAAAAGGTTTCTTAAAAGAACTGGAAGGCAAAATCTGTCTTACAACAAAGGTGATCGTGCTGGATGACAAGACTAAGGTCAAATGCTACAACTGTAGCAATCTGGGTCACTTTGACAGAGAATGTCCAAACAAAGATCAAAGATCAAGCTACAACAAAAACAGTACTTCTAATTCAACTGCACTAGTATCTCAAGAAGGACAAGGATATGACTGGAGCTTTCAAGCAGAAGAACATGCTCAGAACCAAGCTCTCATGGCCTTCACTACTAAAACTACTAATGAGGTAAATTCTAAATCTTGCACTCCTGAATGCATTAAGGCATATAAAGAATTAGAAAAACTTAATAAAGAAACACTTGAAGAGATGATTCTTAATAGAAATAGAAGAATTGAATATAATGGTTGTATTGCTGATTTAGAAAATCAAATTAAAATCTATAAAATAACTGATCAAAAAATAAAAGATGAATCGCTACAAACTACTTATGAAAAAGAACATACTGAATTAAAATTAAAAGAAACTTTGATCAAATTAGAAGAATGTCAAATGGAACTAGAACAGAATAAATTAACCATTAAAAAATTCGAAAGAAGCTCTAAAATTGTTAATGAATTAACAAGTAATCAAACCACTGAAAAAGTTGTGCATGGAGTGGGATATCATGCTGTTCCACCTCCAACAAATTTTATCCCTCCTCTTAAATCAAGCACAGAAAGAACTTTAACTGATTTAAAAATATAAAATCAAACTGAAACTGAAACCAATAATGAAACAAATGAATCAATTGAGTCTTCTGATGATGATCAAACAACTGAATCAACTGATACAAGTTTTCACACAACACAAAGTCAAACTGAATCCCCTAAATATAACTCAGAAAATATACCAAAAATTCTAAGAAGATGAAATCAAAGAAACTTGAACCAGTTAAAAGAACAAAGTAAACCTGAAAGTTCTAAATCAACAAAATTAACATGCTTAATTTGCAACAAGGTTAACCACATAGCTAAAAATTGTCACTTCAATCCTATAAATAGTCAAGAATTCAAAGAATTTAAAATAAACAAAGAAAAGGAGAAAGCCTTAAAGTTAAAACAAACTGAAGAAACAAAAGCAAAAGAACTTAATATATCACATTTTGAAACTCCCAAATTTGGAAGAACTACACAAAGATTTGTGCAAAATATCAGGTATAAAAGTCCAAACAGAAGTAATTATTTCAAAAACAATGGGAAAAAAAATCAATTTCCTCAATATTCAAAGTTTTCAAACATCAGTAGGAACCATTCCAGGTTTACTACTGGTAAAACCCCTAATTACAATGATGTCTAGTATAATTACAGAAACACTACTGACCTTACTCAAAACTCATATTACCCAAACACTACTGGTCCATCAGTAGTAAAATATTCAAAAGCTAAACACTACGGGTATAAACCTAGATCAGTAGCAAACAAGAACACCAGTACTAACCAAATCCCTAAAAACAAAAATGCATACAAAGCTCATTCAGTTAGAAAAACCTACTCTTCAAAGGATGAACCCAAGACAAAACAAGCTTGGGTTCCCAAAATTAACTAATCCTTTTACTTTATGTGCAGAGTATCCAGATCCCTGAAGAAGGCAGAACATGGCATATTGATAGTGGATGCTCTAGACACATGACTGGAAATCTTCAAATACTTAGAGATTTCAAGTCTTTTGAAGGAGGATATGTTGCATTTGGAGAAAATCCAAGAGGGGGTAAGACTACAGGTAAAGGTACAGTATCAAATGGTAAAATCACTTTTGATGATGTATTATATGTTGCTGAGCTTAAATATAATCTGGTTAGTGTCTCACAAGTCTGTGATAAGAAGAACAAAATTCTTTTTTCAGATGTAGAGTGCATCATTCTTTCTCCTGATTTTATTTTAGATGAAGAATTTGTTGTTTTAAGAACACCAAGGAGAAATAATGTGTATTGCCTGGATATAGGGGGAGAACTTATTTCTTCAAATGAGATCAACTGTTTTATATCTAAGGCAAACACAAATGAATTAGAACTCTGGCATAGAAGGATGTGTCACACAAATTTTAAGAATATGAACAATTTAGTCACAAAGAATCTGGTAATTGGTTTACCTCAAAAAGAATTTATGTGTGATCATCATTGTGTTGCTTGCCTAATAGGTAAACAACACAAGACTTCTCATAAGACCAAAGAAATCAATTCTATTTCTAATCCTTTGCAGCTCTTACATATGGACCTTTTTGGACCTACAAATGTAATGAGTATTGGAAAGAAACAATACTGCCTTATTATTACTGATGATTTTTCCAGATATACTTGGGTTTTCTTTCTTAGGACCAAAGATGAAACAAGTAAAATTATAAAGAATCTGATTGTAAAGCTGGAAAATACAAGAGATCTCAAACTGAAAGCAATTTGATGTGACAATGGAACAGAATTTAAAAATACTAACCTAATTGATTTTTGTGATCTTAGGGGCATTGACAGGCATTACAGCTCACCAAGAACTCCACAACAGAATGGTGTAGCTGAAAGAAGAAATAGAACCATCATTGAAGCAGCCAGATCTATGCTTGCAGATTCAAAATTACCAATTACTTTTTGGGCTGAAGCTGTTAATACTGCTTGTTATGTTCAGAACAGAGTATTAATAGTTAAGCCTCACTTTAAAACACCTTATGAACTTTTCAATAAAATAAAACCATCAATAAGTTTCTTAAAATCATTTGGTTGTCCTTGTACTATTTTAATTACAAGAGAACAAATTGGTAAGTTTGACTGCAAAGCAGATGACGGAATATTTGTAGGATACTCAACTCAAAGCAAATCTTACAGAGTATTCAACAAAAGACTAAGGATCATTGAAGAAAGTGTAAATGTATCCTTTAATGAAAATATGATGAATGAACAAGGAAATGGTCCAGATTGGTTGTTTAACATTGATAATCTAACCAAATATTTTGATGTTAATTATGTGTATAATACAGGAGATTTAAACAATCAAAGTCAACAAGGAGGATCATCATTAAGTGACAGACAAAAATCATGAAATATATCTTAGTTAATACTGATCCAACAGTTGACACTGAGGACAGTAGTAACTCTGATAACCCTAGTTTCATTGACACCAGTAACACCACAGACTCTGAAGATACTACTGATCCCAGTAGTAACTCTGAACCTCAGAGTTTTGATGATGATCTACACAACAATGATGTCAGTAACAACAATGACCCACCTGAGGTCAATGAAGAAAATGTTATTATTGACACCAGTAGCAATGAAGAAACTCCACAAAATGCAAACAATCAAGAAGATTCAGAGACAGATGCACAATTTCCTGAAACTAATGAGTTAAATCTAGATACTCAAATCACTGTTGACAAAGTTCCAGGAACCAGAACTGAAAAGAATCATCCTTTGGACTTAGTCCTAAGTGATGTCAATTCAAACATGCAGACAAGAAGCAAATTTAATTCTTTATTAAATTCAAATGTTTGTAATATAAGTCTAATATCTAATGAATGCATGTATGAATGTTTTCTATCACAGGAGGAACCCAAGAAGATTCAACAAGCTATGAAAGACTCAAACTGGATCATAGCAATGCAAGAAGAACTTCTTCAATTTAAACTACAAGCTGTATGGACTCTGGTACCTCTACCAAAAGGAAAAAGAGCCATTGGAACTAGATGGATCTTTAGAAACAAAAAGGATGAAAGGGGTATAGTAATCAAAAACAAAGCAAGACTTGTAGCCCAAGGATACACACAAGAAGAAGGCATTGATTATGATGAAGTATATGCACATGTTGCCAGAATTGAAGCAATAAGAATATTTCTGGCATATGCTTCATACAAGAAATTTAAAGTCTACCAGATGGATGTGAAAAGTGCCTTCCTTTATGGGAAAATTGAAGAAGAAGTTTATGTATGTCAACCACCAGGTTTTCAAGATCCAGAACATGATGACTATGTGTACAAGCTAGACAAAGCTCTATATGGCCTTCATCAGGCACCAAGAGCTTGGTATGACACATTGTCTTCATACTTACTAAAGAACAATTTCAAGAGAGGTGCCATTGACAAAACATTGTTCACAAGAAAGGTCAAAGATGATATATTACTGGTTCAAATATATGTAGATGATATCATCTTTGGATCAACAAATGATCAACTGTGCAAAGAATTTAAAGAATTGATGCAGATCAATTTCAAGATGAGCTCAATGGGTCCAATGAACTTCTTTCTTGGACTCTAAATCAATCAAAGATCAGATGGCATTTTGATAAATCAATCAAAGTATGTCAAAGATGTCTTAGAGAAATTTGCAATGAAAGACTGCAAAAGTGCAAGCACACCAATGGAAACTCACAAACACCTACATCCTGATGTTGAGGGGGAGGATGTTGATGAACACCTTTACAGATCTATGATAGGTTCTTTAATGTATCTAACTGCATCAAGACCTGACATTATGTATAGTGTGTGTGTGTATGTGCCAGGTATCAAGCAAGACCTAAGGAACTACACTTGCAAGCTGTCAAAAGAATCTTTAGATACTTGAAGGGAAAACCTTCTCCTGGTCTGTGGTATCCACATGCATCACCATTTGAACTCATAGCCTACACAGATAGTGACTATGGTGGTGAATGTCAATATAGGAAGGAAAACCTTAAATCCACTGTACAACATTGTCTGACTTTACTGAACAACCAAGGGAAAACCATGACCTATATGAAGCACTATATTAATACTTTGAACAGAAGACAGAAGAGGTTCGAGTATAGGCTTCTACAGCAATCCAATTTGATCAGAAAATTACAAAGGAAGATTGCAGATAGTGAGGCTCAACAAGTTGAGATCACTAAGGGGGAGAAAGATCAAATTCAGGGCATGATTGATCAATCTATAGCAGCAGCAGCCCTCCTCAATCTGAAAGAGGTCCATGGTGAAACAGGTTAAAGCTTTGATGAAGACCTAAATAAAGAAATGAAAAGAATGGATGAGGATGTGTTTGTGTCTGCAAACCAATCCCAAACAGCAGAACAAATAAACTCTCCAGTTACTACTGAGGTCATAGAGACTACTGATCCAATGGATATTACCGAGGCAAAGGATCAAGAGGTTGTTACTACTGATCGTATTGAAGAAGTAGATACACCAGTAGTAAATGCACCAGAAGAAGAAATCATGGATACTACTGATGCCCTAGCAGTACTGACTCCAATAGCAACCTCACCAGTAGTAAATGAAAATCAACAGATTGTGGCATTTGAACAAGAAATTATACCAGTAGCAACAACCTTGGTTACTACTGAAGATGAAGATGAAGAAATGCCATAATTACTTGAACGAGAAAAGGTTTTAATTGTAACAAAACCTAAAGCACCAGAACAACCACTTGTCATAACTGACATTGATGACAATGTAAACTGGTATGAAGTTGATGAATGTGAACTTCCTCCACACCCTAAAATACTTCCAATGAACAAAATCAAGTTGTTCTCCCCATCAATAGTCATTCCTGAGGTTAAGGATTACACTCTTCCTTCAAAATATGTTGGTAAAGGAAAGGAGACATTCGATGAAGATTATCCAAACAGAGCTCTAGGATATCATATGGTAAATAAAATTAATCATGTCAGAGCTGCAAAACAAGAAAAATGGAAGGTAAAATTAATGAGACATCAGAGGAAAGTTCAAGCACTTGAAGATACGGAAAAAGCTGAAACAGAATAACTTAAAATTATGGATATAAAAGAGGGTGAAGAGTTCTTGGTAGAAGGTCAAAAGGCAGAATTTGAAAGACTAAGAAAAGTAGAAGAAGAATATCTAGATTGCCTTGAAGACCTAGTAGCAGAATGTAAAAGAGAAAAGGCTGATCTACCAGATGAAATCTTTGAACAAAAGAAGAAAATGATTGACTTCATAAAGTCAAAAGGGCATAGTGCTAAAATGTTTGGCAGAATGAAAATGATCACTATAGTTGATAAATACTGCACTTCCAGGAAAAAGGAATTAGCAGAACCTCAATCAGAAGAAGAAAAGAAAATAGTATTAATTAAAATTAATCCCAAAACTGTAATCTCCAAAACACCATTTTCTAGTGAATCATCCAAACTTCCTTCTAAGAAACGAATACTTTCTGATGAACAAGAACAAGAGGCTAGGAAGAACTCAAAACAAACTGAACTGGCAATACAAACATTTGATCTTCTTGTTGCTCCTATTGAAGATAATCCGATTATAAATTGGAGATTGGTTGATATTACCAATGAAATCATAAGACAAGATAAATCAACTCAAAGATTCACTGGATGGAAACCAATGGTTATGTCTTGTAGTAGAGCTGATATTATTAAAGTCCTGGTCATAGGCAAACCAAGAATGACCAAGAAATCATGGAAAAATTCAGGAGCTGGATACTTAACCAAAATGATTGATGCTGCATTTTATCCAGATAAGTATCCTGAAATATTTACAAATAAGGAAAATGTGTATGCTTGGAATATGCTCCCCACAGTGAACATGTATTTTTTTGAAAGATCAAGCAAAAACTGTGAATTGTATTTATATGAAAAAGAATATCCACATTCAGAAGAAACAATGTATCAGATATTCACCAATACATTCATGAAGCCCTATGATGCTGTTATTTTCAAGAAAAGCTTAATTATTTTACAAAAAGAAACACCAAATACATTATAGCTCAAAGAAAATTACAAAATCAGAGAACAATTAAAGGGAGACAAAGAAGAGCTAAATTGCTAGAAGAACAAAAAGAGAAGAATGAAGAACTGAAGAAACTTGATTAATTCCAGGAGAATTAATAAGTTTAGGGGGAGATTGTTGGGATATAAAGATATACATATTCTATTACTGATGCTGCAGTTGGTACTGATTAATGAAAATTGAAGTTACTACTGATGGGACAGAAATGATATATACTACTGATGCTAATCTTGGAAGTTACTACTGATGATGAATACTACTGACGATCAACAAATACTACTGATGCTATTTTTGGTGCTGATCGAGTCCGAGATTCTAGCTTAATCTGTTATAGAATGTATATCGTGATGTATATTAATTGTAATCGAATCCTAGAATAACTAGGTTAATGTTTTAGGCTTCAAAGACTATTATAAATAGTTCCTTACGAATTGTAAACGTACGTGTGTATTGATCGTTCAAATTAATATACATTGAAGCTTTTTGTGATTACTGTGT
>OY970825.1:67968276-67973276 GCA_963853835.1 Calendula officinalis | reverse complement strand
AGTTCCGCATTTAGGGATTAAATCAACTAGTTAGTTTTAACCGGTCAAGAACAAGTTCATGTTCTTGGTCAGTCATGGTTCGAAATCGTGTACTAGGTGGTCGACCCAAGTGGTTGATCAGTCGCATGGTGCGTAGTAAATCCCTACAGTGGTATCAGAGCATTGGTTTAGAAATCTAGACTAGATTAACAAAGATTGTTTGTTTACTTTCAGTTTTTTTGTTTCAAGTATTCTTTCTTCTTCATAATTTTCGAAAAGAGGGAAGAAACCCTAGGACCAAGAACATTAAACTAGTCTAAGTTTAATTGGTCAAGAAGGTTTCTAGAAACCCTAGCAATTTTCGAAAACCATGGAAGAATCCTAGGATCAAGTATATTAAACAAGATATGTTTAATTGATCAAAAGGATTCTTTCCATAAACCCTAGAATTTTCGTGACCAAGGAAAAACCCTAGGATCAAGTATATTAAACAAGATATGTTTAATTGATCAAAAGGATTCTTTCCTAAACCCTTAGAGATTTCGAAATCTAGAGGATTACTTGGACACCAAGTTTATTAAACTAGCCTAGTTTAAATGGTGGAAAAGTATCCTAGTCTTAAGTTTTCGAAAACCCTAAAGAACCCTAGAAGATTAAACTAGTTTAAGTTTAACAGTTTAAAAGTATTAATTAGGATAATAATCTAAAACCTAGTTAATTAGACAAGTTTATGTCTAATAGGTTTAATTATTATTTTGATAGGTTTATTAAAGCTAGTTCTTTAAACCTAGTAATTTAGACAAAGTTTTATTGTCTATAAGGTTTAAATTAAAAAGTTTAAATAAATTTATTAAGGATATAATCTATCTTAGAATTTAAACAAAGTTTATTGTTTAAAAGGATTGATTAAAATTAATCTTTTAATTAAAATAATGTCTTTGATCAAGAAAGTCAAAACCCTAGTTTTGATTGGTCAAAAACAAGATTAGGGTTCATCTAATTAATTTAGGGAATTGATAAAGAAGGTGTTAATTTTTAAGTTCTAAAATTAACAAGGTATATTTAATTATGTATTTATATATATGTATTAAAATTTTCGGAATTTTTTTATTTATTAGGTAAAATTGAATTTTAAAAGGAAATAATAAGTTTATACACATTTTAATTAGTTCAAGTTAAAATGTACATGTATAAGCTAGATGTAGTATTCTTATTAGAATGTTACAAGTTAACTATTATAGATATACATATATACGAATTTATATATATATTAAATACAAGATAAAATGAAACAATTAAAAGGATAATGTTATTTTGATCTTTAATAATAATATTATAAGTAGTTATTGTATAAGTTATAGTATAATTAAAACTAGAAAGTACAAAGTTATGAATTCATTATAACTAGAAATTGAACAAGTTGAAATTATATGATTAACTAGTAATATACAAAGTTATATATATATATATATATATATATATATATATATATATATATATATATATATATATATATATATATGTATAAAGTTATAAGTTATTATAACTAGTTAATTATACAAAGTATAGTATAAGTATTTTACAAGTTATGTAATATACTAGATTAATGATCAAGTAAAAATAACAAGAACCTATATTTAACTAGTTCAAGTTAAATATAAGAAAGGGTTAAACAAACTAAAGAATTATTATATATAGTTTTTACATAATAGGTTTTTTAGTTTCACCAAGTATAAACCGGTAATTGTGTTAGCTTAAGTTTCATCATGGTTGTTGAAGCTAGTGGGAGCTATACGAGAAAATCACAAAGTTTATAAGTGTGTCGTTAAGGCATAAGCTTTTGGTCGAATCTAATAAGTTATAACAAATGTTTAATTTCATTATTAGACGTTTGAAAAAGCTAGGTGTGTTAAACTAGGTTTATGTTTCAAGTTTATGAATCATAAAAGTTTTAAAAGTTTAACATAAGTTTATAAGTTTTTCAAATAATATAAAACAAGTAAGTTTTATTTAAAATAAGGTTTCTCACAAAACCTAGTAAAACGTTTTGTACACCTCGTTTTAGGTATAAAATCGTGTAAATTCTTGAGACTATAAGTTTTAAAGAATAGTTCTTATGTTTTTAAAAAGGTGTCTTGTAGAACTCTTAAATTCACAAGTCACACATTTTAAACAAGGATTAAGATTGGAATAAAAAAGTTTAAGTTTAGTTTAAGACTTAAACAAACCCAAGAAAATCTTAGATCGAAGTACTATCCACCTAATGGAACACCTCATTTGTTAAACGATATTCATATTGTAAGGATAAAGAACCTTAGATATGGATTCAAATCATTGCGAGTGTCAGGGTGCGTAAGGTTCTGTGATAATCGGGAGTCCCGGCGCAGAGCATCGCACTGTCTTAGATGGTCTGCTCTACTTTGGTGATAATCGGGAGTCCCGGCCCAAAAAGTACTTGAGTAGAATAAACATACTAGACTTTGTTACTAACTTAGAAATGTACAATTAGATTGTACAAAGTTGTAATAAGTAATAAGTCTAAAGATTCTACGACCCCTATATGATTTAAAGCTATTAAATCATATAGTAATTGGATAATATTGTTGTATAAATTATATAAAGGTTATTATATAATTAACTATTAGAAGTATAAATACAAGTATATAATTCGTGTATATGAGTACCGAATTATTAGTGTATTAATACTAGACATTTAGTAGTTAAGTGCAACAATAATAAACAAGTTAAACTATAAGGGATGAAAGTGTAAAAGGATAAGTTTAATTAAGAGTTTAATCTTAATTAAACTAGAAGGACTTAAATGAAACTTATTCTATTATAAATAGAAGGCTTAAGGTTTCATTTAAACCTAATCAATCATTCACTTTAAACCTAAATTTCGAAACCCTAGCCTCCTCTCTTTGAGTTTCGGCCGAACACACCAAGAACACTAAGTTTGGTGTTCTTCGTTCTTCGTGTTCTTCGTGTTCTTCAAGTTTTGAAGAACAAGTTCATTGCTTAGATCAACTAGAAGATCGCTCGATTCGTTCATCATTAGTGGATCAATTTAAAGCAAACAACAAGGTATGTTTTGGGAAAACCCTTTTCTCCCTTCTCCCTCTTGGACGAATTTCGGCCAAAGAACCCTAGGGTTCTTTGGTTGATGGTCGACGAACACACACAAGTATGTGTGTGTCTTCGAGTTCTTCGTACAAGGTTTATTTCTTGTTAACCTAATCTAGTTTTCCAACATCCCAATCCTTTAGGATTTAAGGATTAGGTTTAATCCCAGTTCCGCATTTAGGGATTAAATCAGCTAGTTAGTTTTAACCGGTCAAGAACAAGTTCACGTTCTTAGTCAGTCATGGTTCGAACTCGTGTACTAGGTGGTCGACCCAAGTGGTTGATCAGTCGCATGGTGCGTAGTAAATCCCTACAGATGTCCGGGCAAGCGATCACGATGTCCGGACTAGCAATCACGATGTCCGGACCAGCGGGCACGATGTCCGGACCAGCGGGCACGGTATCCGGACAAACGATCACGGTGTCCGGACCAGCGATCACGATGTCCGGACCAGTGGGCACGATGTCCGGACCAGCGGGCACGATGTCCGGACCAGCGATCACGATGTCTGGACCAGCGATCACAATGTCCGGACCAGCGTGCACGATGTCCGGACCAGCGTGCACGTTGTCCAGACCAGCGTGCACGATGTCCGGACTAGCGATCACAATGTCCGGACTAGCGATCACGATGTCCGGACTAGCGATAACGATGTCCGGACTAACGATCACGATGTCCGGACCAGCAGGCACGATGTCCGGACAAACGATCACGGTGTCTGGACCAGCGATCACCATGTCCGGACCAGCGGGCACGATGTCCGGACCAGGTGGCACGATATCCGGACCAGCGATCACGATGTCCGGACCAGCGATCACGATGTCCGGACCACCGGTCACGATGTCCGGACCACCGGTCATGATGTCTGGACTCGACAAGGCAACAGGCACGTTTTCATCGGCGACGGGCACGGTGTGCTGCTCGGGACGGGCACGGGGTGTTTTCTAGGCGGCGACTTGGGGGGAGGCACAACCCCGTGCCATTTACTCGACTACCTCCAGGCCATGGGGGCCAAAATCCCCTGAAAGGGCCCTTGGCGAGTCAGTCCCATGGCTCTCACGGCTCCCCCCTATATATACATTATGCACAAAAACCTAAGTGACAGGAACAGACATTGATTTGGCCAATAAGTCATAATTTTTAAAATGTGCTCCGATTTGTCCGAAATTTTGCATGATCGTTATTAATTATAAAAGACGAGACTTTCGAAAAAGAATTTTCGTTTTCGGGCAATTTTGGCCCGTGCCGTAGGCTTAATTCGGGCCGGGTAGGACTTTCTCGAGGTTAAGTAAGAAATAAGCAAAATTTTCGCCGGAGTGGCATTTTCATTTTTGGGGGTGACCCGCTTACGGCACAAGTTGACGTCGGGAACAAAGTTTTATTTTTTTCGGGCGCGTTTGGCCCGTGGCCCGATGCAAGGCCGCTTCGGCAGGGATAGGCTCGTCCTCGCCAAACCATGTATACACACATGTGTGATTTCAAGCTAACCCTTCATGATTCCTCTCTAAGGGCGTAAATAACATTTTGTTTTATTTTTTTGGGCGAATGCGCTATCGGGCCCGAGGGTAGGGCGTTTCGCGTCGTAGGCTTAATTCGGTCCGGGTAGGACTTTGCCGAGGTTACGTAAAGGAGCATGCTCAATTGTCGTCGGATTTCCACGAGACTTTAGACCCTTTGAGATAACGAGTAGCCGTCGGGAACAAAGTTTTATTTTTCACGGGGGAGTTTGGCCCGTTGCCCGGTGCTCCGGCTTGGTTGGCCGGGGTTGGTATGACACAATGTGTATACACACATGTAGGTGTTCTCCACGATCTTTACTCATTGTTGGCACAATACTTATACATATATTTCTCTTTGTTTTCGTTCGGGGAAGGCCTTATCGGGCTCGTAGGACGTG
>OY970825.1:67923276-67963276 GCA_963853835.1 Calendula officinalis | reverse complement strand
TTTTGCAACTTCACCTTAGGTGTGCCTTCATAGGTGACTGATAGACTATCCCATATAGCCTTTGCTGTTGGCAATTCCATGATTGCATTAAGTATTTCTTTGGTAACAACATTAACAATCACCCCTTTAGCTCTGGAGTCTAGAGCATACAACTGACGGTCAGTATCAGTCCAGGTGTGCTTCAGTTTAGGAACTGTTCTTGTGCTCTCAGGAGCATTATCAGTAGCAGCAATTGGTTCCACAGTTTGTGGAATGATAGGACCATCACTCAGTACAGTGAGCATCTCATGATGAATGGATTCAAGATACCACTGAGCTTTGAGCTTCCATTGATGAAAGTCTTTTCCATCAAAGATGGGCACTCCCTTACCAGACATAACAGGTGCTATGATTTTAGACATTTTGGATTTTTGAGTGTTGGAGGGATAAGAATAAGGAATGGCTGCCAGGGTAATAGATTGACTAAATATGGATTAATTTAGCCTGCTCTGATACCAGTTGTTAGGGTGATTAACACAGTAATTTAGTCAAACGTATATTATTCCACAAAGTGTGGCTTGTAGCGGAAATACAAGACCACTTGAACAATTACAAAGAGATATGAGTGAATGTGTGAATTGATAAGTTCTTCTTTGCAAGATGATCTCTATTTATAATGATATAGAGATCTTACATTATTGGCAAAGGAGTAACCGAAGGACTAAACTAGGAAAATGACTAAGATCAAGGGATTTGATCTTAGTCCATTATAAGACTGTCTGTAACTCAGTCCTTCTACTCAGTATTGGATTTCCAATACTGAGTGCTGATACTAAGTGGCCAATACTGGCCAAACTCAGTATCACTCCTAAACTTAGCTAATTTATTATACTATTTATTCTAAGCTAGTCTAGGTTGTTTTGTTATCTAAAGATCCAAAAGGGGTAAGGCTTTTTGCCTTAACAGAGCTTTAAACGGACTAAAAATGTATGTTTATCTCAATATATTGATATTATAAGCAAATGATATAAGAAAACAAGAGCAAATTAGTAAGCCAGTGTACTAAATTGATCATTTTGTCAAGTTCAGGGTACCATGGTGCACTTTTAATAGTTCGGGATAGTAGAAATTCTACTCAGCCAAGTTCAGAGTACTAAAATGCATTTTGGCCTTTTTTATTCTCTAGCAAGTGAAAATGAATTTCAATTGAAACAAGACCATGTTGGCTTGATTTGCTAACATTTCTTATAAACAAAGATTAATAGTTAGGCACGTTAATTATGTTACGATAACGGGTTGTGTAACTCTTAATGACAAATGAGCTTTGAAAAAATGGGTTGTGTAACTCTTGACAATGAACCTCTTGTATTATGTCATTTAATGCAAACTTTTGTTTCATATTATGATTCTTTTTATGCAAGTTTTTCCTTATTGTTTGACATATTTGTTACTTTGAATTTTTTATTATAAAATTATATATAAGCCACCCGTGATTTATCACGGGTTATAGGCTAGTTAGTTAATAAAACTAAATAATAACAATAACAAATCATCGTAATATGTCATAAACCATCTTCTATCTTGCCGCCGCAAATGATCTAGCCCATGCTAACTCACCAAGATCCATCACCATCTTCTATCTCGCCGGCCGCCACAAATTGCCACCGCCGAGATGTCGCATGATGATGAGTAACCGCCATCGCAAAACCGTGTATACCATTGGCCATCACTATTTTGTTGCAGGGTCTCAGGTAGCCGACGTGGGAGAATTCTTGGGAGAGAAAGAGTGTGTGTGAGAGAGATGAGAGGTTGAGTTTTGAAATATAAAATGATTTACGGAAAGAGAAGGGAGTATGAAAAGAGAAGAGAGAGAAAGTGGTTATTTGAGGGTTTTTTTCTTGTCAAAATACCTAACATACCCTTTTATTTAAATTATTACTGAAAATATAATTTGTTTTATTTACGAAAATACCATAAGAAATCTTAATCGTTAATCTTAAATCCAATGGTCTAGATTGATTAATTAAGAGTTCTTAAAGTTCTTTTTGAAATCAGGGTTTTCAATATAATCATTCACTATATATATATATATAATCCCAGACATTGATTTGGGTGGATTTGGGGCTCACGGCCCGGCAAAATTTACCGCGCGGCGCGAGGGGGCACATGTGCCCTGTTTAATCATCGATGAACCCTATGAATACATATAGGGTAATCATCGATGAATACATTAATTCTCACATTCTTACGATTTTTCCAATTCTCAAAGGAACCCTCCCCTATATATATATATATATATATATATATATATATATATATATATATATATATATATATATATATATATATATATATATATATATATACTACTTATAAAGTATTTAAGACCTTTTCATAATTAGCTGGCTGAAAATTCAGCCATATACTTGCTAATTATGGAAATTATTACTTTCAATAAAAAAATTGAGCAAGCAAGTATCGAACCTTCGACCAGCGGCATACAAACACAACACCCAAAGCGCCTCATCGATTCCATGGCAAAACGAAGTGGCCTGTCAAACACTTACCTGCCTCCTCGATTCCTTCATCTCTCCCCTCGATTACTTTCATACCTCTCCCTCATCGTATCAAACCTCCTAGATTCTGCAAACGCCCCCTCGATTGCTTCAACTATGTGTATCTCGGTTCTTTAAAAGCTACGATCTTCACCCTATAAATACAGCACATCTGCCGAACACTGATATACAATTCCATAAATTTCGAAACACAGATATTTTGATTTGGAATCTCCATCAATGATAGCAAATTTGAGGTAAGTAATACGTTCGTTCAATGTTCGTTAGGGTGATGTGAATTTATATTTCAATTTTAGTTACTGTTTTGTTGAATGTGAATTTGGCCTATTTAATAGTTAAGGAGAAGACTAATTCATGTATAAATCTATTTAATAGTTAAGGTGAACACTAATTCATGTTACTTTTTAATTATGTCTCTCACATTTTTCCTTACCATCAGGATCAGCTCCAAGTTCAACCAGCCACCAGCGTCGGCTTACACCGGCAGGTCCACAAGCCCCACCACCGTTCGGTACAAGGTAAATTCTGTTTCTGTCTTCTTTTTTGGTTTATGATGAATGTTTTTAAAACATTTGTGGCACGTGTGTTTCGAGGTCAGGTGTATTGTGGATATCTGATTGTGTATACTGGGGGTGTCGATTAATGTGACGGCATCTAATTTTTGGGCTCCTAATTATGGATTCTCGGTAAACGGTGGCAGCAAGTGTAACCCTCCAAATGCTTTTTCTGTTTTTCCGATTGAGATTTTCTAGAAGATTGCGATTTGAAAAGCACCCATTTAGTACCATAGCGTTTCCAAAGAAAAGTACCATAGGTATCTTTCTACAATCTATACCTTTCTATATAATCATGAATTCATGCTTGAATCTTTTATTGTTGGTATTGTTTAATTTCACTTATTTTTGGTTGGTTTTTAAATTGAAGATTTAATTTGCATATTTTAGGGATTTCGTGAACTACAATGGAGGAGAAATATGAGCCTTTGAAAGAACTTGGTTCTGGTAAATTTGAAGTAGCAATGCTGGTTATAAATAAGAAGACTAATTTTATTTTTTCTGTCAAATACATTTGAAGAGGGAAAAAGGTATAAAATTAATTAATTTGTTATCGTGTTTGCTATTTTAGATGAATTTGATTGATGGTTTTTGTTTGTCTTAGTTGTTCAAACGTATGTACATGTTGCAAATAGGTGCTAGCCCACAATTTAACTAATTAATTATTTTAGTTTAAAATGATGATCAAGATCAAAATGGTTATATCAAGCTTATATTAGTGTTAAATGCATCTGAACCGCCTAAGGTTAAAGAAGCTGTTAAATGGTTATATCAAGCTTATTTGGTGGGTAAGTTTATGGCCAATACTAGCTCGCTCTTTGTTTGCAATGGGGTATTGAAACAAGCCTGTCAGAATTGCTAAATCATCTATGTCTTATTTCCGTTTTTTAATATTTATTGGCAATTTGAATTTTCTTAATTTTTCTTTTATTGATCTCTATATCGAGTTAATAAGATCTTATCATATGTTAGCATGTTTATATAATTCAAAAATGTGTTAGGTTTTCCACATTCAATTACACATGAAGGGTGAGTGATATATATTTTGAAATCATAATTGACACTCTATATGTAAAGATAATTATAAAATTCGGATGTTACCATTGTAAAAAATATTGGGTGTAATAGAGAAGATTTTCTTAAACCAAATGACATTTTGAAACATAAAATTCAGAAAAACTTATGTTTCTATTTATAATTCTGTGTTTCAAAGACAATTGCATGATAAAGAATAATTAATTTATGTTGCAACTAAGGATGAGTGTGTCTAACTTATGTTTTGATAGTTACTGAACCAATTTAGGAAATCAACAATGTTTAATTTTCAAGTAAAATGCTTGCTAATTTAGGAAATATTTGTGCTTAGAACAAAATTGTCAACCTTAGGACTCACACAACCCTATATCCCCCCAACAAATTATGAGATCACAAGCGTACTTCTATTCTGGCAATTTATGAAAGATTTGCTTAATGTAATCACAATTGTTCTAACTATGATAGATGTCTTGATTATTGTTAATCGTAAATGGATATATAATCATCCAACTAATACAAACAATCTTAATTTACTTCTACATATCATTTTTATCAACAATGAGATTTGAATCTCAAGCACCAAAGATGAGAGATAGGGAGCAAACTCCATACCAGGTTAGGCCAAAGGCCCTTTAGTGTATGCATTGCTTGTTATAGTTAAGTTGTAAGATTTTTTGTCTTATAATATTAATCTCAAAAATATCGTCCATCCTATAACATCTATAACATAGAAAAAAAACCAACTACAATTTGTAAAAATTAATTAAAAGAACAAAAAGAAAAAAAAAACATTTAATACAACGTTTATCATATCCTAGATATGGCGCAGGAACTTGTCTAGTGGTTGAATTTGGTTTTTATAAGGGTAAAACTCTCAGGAGCTCACAGATTCAATCCCTAGTAGGAGCAAATAAAACATACCCCTTTATGGCTATGGAGGTTCACCCGTGCAGACTCCGGGCTACCCGCAAAGCAGGTGGCCACCATGTGATTAGTCGGCTTTTAAAGTGAATCAAAACTCCAGGTTAAAAAAAACATTTGCTTAATATGCAGTTTTGGAATGAACACAATTAGATTTAGTGTAAAATTTGTGAAAAAAGGTTTTAAGAGAGCCTAAAATTATATCACTATACAACTCGTGTATGAGTGAGTGACTCTCGTACAATCAATCCAATTGACAATAAGAGCCCTGGGTATCAATCGTTATAGTCGGCGCACCATATGACTAGCCCTGGGTATCAATCGAGGAACCGAGAACCGAATCAATTTGGACCGGTTCGGTTCGGTTGGAACCGCAAAATGATTCTGACCAGCTGGCTGCTGTTTATACAAAATCAGTTTTGCTGGTTATAAAACACCAAGCCAATAAAACAGTAAACAAAGTAATTAACCAATGACAATCCATATGCACAGTAAAGTAAACATTGAGAATTCATGGCAATTCATAAGGAACAGGCTGGAATTGAAGGATTGAAGGCCGGATTCTAGAACGATTGAAGCAGACGAATGATTTATGTATGAAGAAACCACCGATAGTCGTAGTAGGTGCTGGCATTTGGGCTGAAAAAATCAAACTAAACTAAATACCAACCGAACCGAAACCAAAAACATGTAATCGTTTCGGTTTTGATTATGGAAATTCATCATTTTCAGTTTCGGTTCTATCAATTTCGGTTCGGCTAAGTCCTCGAATAGGGTTGAGCATTTACGCTAAAAAAACTATACCAAACCAAACTGAAACTGGACCCAACCAAAACCGAAAACATGTAATCGGTTTGGTTGCGGTTTTGAAAATTCATCATTTTCGATTTCGATTCTATCAGTTTCGGTACAGTTTCTAGACCGCGCTCACCCCTATTGGCAGTCGCAGGGGTTTTTAATTTTTTTTTTTATATAACAGCGTTGGGTTGTTATTTGTGTCATGGGCTAGTAATTGGGCTAAGCTAGGACAATAGGGCTAGATTTAATAATTGGTTTGGGCCAATTTGTGTACCGGAGAATTGGTTCCGAGAATTTAAGAATTGTGGACCTCGGTTCCAGGATTCCAGCTCTAGATTATTAATTTTGCAGATTGTGATTTGTTAACGGTGTTTATTGGATTCGTAATATAGATGTTATAAGGAGGCTGTACGACAGTAATTATGTGTGATAATTCATTATCGTTTACTCGAGAAAATTATGAAGCATTTTAAGTTTAGAAATTAAACAAAAAGGAGATGACGTTAAAAAAAGAAAAAAACTAAGATTAAGAAACAGGAAATGTGGTTAAGCTTCTTTCTTGGAGATAGCAATGACATTGAAGTTCATTGAGTTGGGATTTTTGGCTATCATTCCTTTTATCACTTTAGCTGTATCCTGCAAAACGTTCAAACGAAACACAACTTTATTGTAAAATCATTTTTAAAAAAGGAAAACAAAAATTACAACCTGTAAGTAAAATGTATCACACTAATATTGTATAACTTAAACTTAATAATAAGACTAATAACCTAAAATGTATTTTGGAGTATGGGAAAAGTAAGCATTGTGGAGAATTTGACAGGGTTTTGACCGATTTGAGCCAACTTGACTTGGCACCCGAGTGCATGTACTCGGAAAATACTCAGCCGAGTTGACCGAGTTTTATAACATTGCCCCTAATATTATATATATATATGGTTATTAACATTGAATTATTAATATTGCTATAATGATCTAACTTTTGCTTAAGCTTTAAGTGATGTTCGACATATTTTACCTTTTTATTTGTAGCTAAAATTCTAAATCTATCCATAGACTCATTATAGATAAAAAAAAAAACAAGTAAAACCAAAGGTGGCAATTTCAATCCACTTATTTATAACTAAGACACGGGTTTCGTCTTGTTATAAATGGGTCATATAAAAAAAATTACTTGAAAGGGAAAAGGTCAAACGAGTCGAATATAAGCCAAAGCGTATTTCCACATGCGTAAAAAAATCAATGATTTAAATGACTAATATAATAATGTTGTTTTTGTACCATATTATTTTTTAATTACATATAAATTTCAGTCTTAAAGTTACCTGCAATAAGGTGGTTGGTGAAGAAGGGCCATGGGAAAAAGGTGCAGTTTTCCTTCCATCAAGCTCAAAAAGTTGTCCTGCAAATTATTAATAAATAATAAATAATAATTGTATTAATATAATAATAATTTCATTGCATAAAGGAGATTTCGGAGAATGTTAATTACCATTAACACATGCAAAGCAGATAAAATGATCATTCACATTATCAGAAGCCTGCAAAACAAATTACGAGTTTTGATTAAATGTAATTATCCATTTCACCTTGTATTGCAGTATTTCACCAATTTTATTTTATGAAAAAAAAAAATACTACATGCAAGATCTATATTAACAATTAAAAATAAAGATATATTTCTCCTTTTGTTTACAGTACAGCAAGATCTCTTTATGAATGGAAAATGTCATAAAATGGCAGGGCTATTTTGGTAATTACATGTTTTTAGTCGGGACATTCTGGCAACTTGAATTTTGTTTGTTAGTCCCTATATGGTAATTAGAAGTAGTTTTTCTTAGCTTAATTTGGTTATTCATTCTAAAGTTTTTTAACAATATAATTACCAAAATAAACCAGACCATATTGCTATTTTATGACATTTTCCCTTTTACTAACAAGCTCTAAATTGTTGGATACAAACTGCACACTCTCCGTTTTAACAATCATTTGTATACATTAGCAACCAAATTCATTTCAATTGCTAATTATTTTTTTCATAAATCTTAGGTAAATGCTGAAATCTTGTGTAATATGAAGTCAACTCTGTTGTCAACTTCAGATAATAAAAATACAATTTTTAAGAAGTTCAATTTACCTCAGTTTCACCAGCAGCTACAGCATCTGAATGTGCAACTTCCATTTCTCTATCGTTTTCAAGATAAAGAGCACGCTGGAAGAAAATAAAATATATAATCATTGAATTTAAAAAAAATATATTAATAATAATAATTCAAGATAACAATACCTCCATTGGATCCATGTTTGCTGTAGATTTGTAAAACCTTTCCAGGAATGAGTCCTCAACTGGAAATTAAACAAATATTTTTATTAAAAATTAATCAGCTACTATACATGTTCACCAGTAAAAAATACAAGGAATTGATGAAACCATATATATTCCACACTGCTTAACATTATATTTTCTTCTTTTATTTTAGAGAAACTTACATAAGTCATCCCTGTGGTTAGTATGAAATTATGAATTCGTCCCTCGAACCTTTTTTTATTACACAGATTGTCCTTAATTTTGAAACTTGTAACATCAACAGTTCCTAAAGAAAAAAGGCTGCTAAGTTTTTGAACCATTGATGTAACAAGTTTCAAAATTAGGGACCATTAGTTTAATACAAAAAGTAGAGGGACGAAATCCACAATTCCGTACAAACCAAAGGGACGATTTATGTAACTTACCAAGTTTTATCTGAGATTTGATATTCCCAATAGCATGAAGAAGTCCAATTGTTCCACATGCATTCCCCACTGTTTGTCTCATGAAATAAACTCCCTCACTTGGATCCTGCAATTACAAAAGCTTATAATAATGTTAATTTTATTTATTTAACTATAGCAAATCTATATCTACCCACCTGTTTAATTTTGCTCTGTTGTAATCTTTCTTCTTCACTCTGAAACGCAAGTAAATAAAAATGTTTATGGATTTCAAGTTCAAAAATACCAAAAAAAAAAAAAAAAACAGTTATCTAAAAATAACAAACCTCGGGTGTGATAGGGTAAAGAAATAGCACAGCAAGTACTGGTTTTGGGACCATTTCCAAAAGTTCTTCATCTAATCCATACACATCATTGCATTCTGCTTCATTTGGGGGAAGACCAAGCCCCCAAAGAAACTATACAAATATAAAAACAAATATATAAATAGTGTAATATTGCATATAACAAGAACTGAAAAACCTGAAAATCTGTAATCCGAAGCAATAAACATTTACAAATTCACGGATAAAGCATAATCCACCGATAAAGTATCACTAAGAATTAAAATTAAATGAAAAACAGAAAAAGGTTTCTATAAAATAACAATGTTTTTACTAATGACTCGTATAATCAATCTGATAGTTTAAGCATGATAATATTACCAATAAGAACTAATAAACTTTAAAAACATATTCAATTTAAGTTACCTTTGAGCGGGTGCCCTACTTAAGTTAGTTGATTAACTGAGAGCCAATTTGCCAAAATTAAAAATATGGAGTCAATTGGTAGTTTCCTAAATATACACATCCTGACATAAACAGATTTCAACCTAGCTAAATAAGTAATATGTCCCTATTGATAATAAGATTTCACATCTATGTTTTAGTAAGGGTTTTCTTGCTCGTTATTTTGATCGACTAATTTAGTTGATGCATGAAGTGAACCCTAATTCGTAGTAGAAGTTTAGCATCTGTGATACGATTTAACTGATTGAAACAAATGGAAACAAGAGCGATTAAATCAATCAAAATATACCTGGTTCATAACGTCGGGGTTTGCTTCGAGAGGAAGCCATCTTTTAGCAGAAGAAGCACTTTCCGCCGTTGGTGATTGATCGAAGATTTCTTTAGCAAAGGCTTGAAGAGGAAGAGAGAATATATTAATTATATACTACCGTGTACAAGGACGTCTCTAGATATAAGTGCTTTTGAAAGGGTTTGAATCTTCCTAATCCTAAACGGTTCTGAAACAATAGTTATACTTCGGGCCTCATTGTTTTATTTAATCCTATACGTTAGGGGTGACAATTCAGATCGGGTTCGGGTTGACGGGTTCGGGTTCGTGGGTTGGCGAGTCATATACATTCAACCTGAAGCCGACCTATTTATGTAAACGGGTCAGAGATCTCAACCCTAATTTATTTACCTTCAACCCCAACCTGTCTTATACAACCTGTTTAATTAAACGGGTTAAGCAAGTTAGCAGGTCAAACATGTTAAATTGGTCAAACATGTCATACATGTTGTTATTATTCCATAAATTCATAACAAAATAACAAAACAACACATCACTAAGTAGTCTTTTTAGTTTCTATTTAACTATTAGTTACGTTTAAACTAGTGAACTATAAACTATATACTAGTATAAATATATACTTCCTCCGATTCAAAATAAGTGATACACTTTCCTTTTTGGGCTGATTCAAAATAAGTGATACACTTTGAAAATTTTCCTTATTTGGCAAAAAAAATGGGACCCACACCCACTAACTATCTACTTTAACAAAATGAAATGACTCTTTTACCCTTACTTTTTACTTTTAAACATCATTAACCTTACTTTATTCAAAAGGTGTGGGACCCATTACTCACTAACCATCTAATTAATCTAATTTAACCATCATTATAATCTTTTGCCTAAAAAACCGTAAAACCCCAAGTGTATCACTTATTTTGAATCGGAGGAAGTATTTTTTAAATATATATTTTTATAAGTAGAAAATCAACCCGGCAAGTTAGCATCTTCATTTGATGCTGATTTTATATTTTTATCACCCTGATTTGCATCTTTCTCCTTTGAAAGATCATCAATATCTGGCAGAATATTGGTCTTATTTCCATTGCTCATTTCTTCCTGCAGACTAATGCCGGTTAAGAAGTTATGCATTATAATTAAAAATAAAAAATAAAATTAAAAACAAAAACCAAGATTATAACTCGGTACCTAAATACCTGATAAAATCTATAATAAGAAAAGATACTAGTACTACCAGACAGCACAGATTTATGTCCACAGTCCACACTACAGAAGTACAGATATTAGTCATATTAGAGATTTAAACCTAATTTTCAGATCACTCCTCACTTCATGATCACAGACATTGATTTAATAAATCAACATTAGCAGAAGCGATAGAAAGTTTCCAGGTTCAAATCTGCACTGAAATATTTAATGAAAAGTTGTATAATTCTGTTTGTGGTTTTGTTACAAAATAAAAACTGAAATTGACCAAATTTTAGTCATTCTGACGGAAAATTACTTCAAATTTTGCATTTAGTAAATATAGTCTGTTTACAACGGAATTGCAATACGGATCGTAAGAAACCTAATTCACCATTGATGTAATAATTACTTAATTAGTGAAATAATGCATGGACAGAAGAGTTACGGGAGAAAACTTGAGTTAAATACACAATTGAATTCATCATATTCATGAGCTAGGGTTCATAACATATTTACATAAACATGCTATAGATATTAACACAAAATTGAAATCGAAATGCGTAAACAGCTATGGTAGACATGAATCAAATTAAAAACGACCAATTTGAATGTTATCAATAGTGTGCGAGAGTAAGCATCTGACCTGAGTTGGTAAACGGGACGGAACAAAGAGGCAAAAACTGAAAAGCGAACAGGTGATTTAGGGCTTCAGCCTTTTAACGCAAAGAGATGGCAAGACTTGTAATTTAGTGCTACAACGAGGGTATTATGGTAAAATGAATACAAAACCCGAATTACAATATATGGTACCCGATTTTGTTGTGCGCTAACTCCCCCCAACTCAGGTCAGGCAATTGCTTGATTATAACAGAATACCTGCAAATTCATCGACTATTAATTGAATTCTTGTTCGTTCGTGTTTCCTTCACTTGTTATGCATTTCAATTTCGTCTGTTTGTCTTAATACCTTTAGATCTACTTATGAACCCTAGCTCATAGAATTCATTTGTGTGTATAACTCAAAATTTATAGCGTAAATTTTCTGTCATCCCACATTCACCAAACTCTTACTGCAAAAACAAATTACTATCCTTATTTCTTACAATTCTGATTGCAATTGCACAACTTCACCAATTTCGTTACAACTCAGCTGATCAATATGTTCACTAATAATCAAAGACAAGAAGACCGTACCGGGAAATATGGCACTCCTAGGGTACAATACCTTCAGGTGTGAATTATATAACCTATGAATTTAATTTCGTAACGATAATATATAATCATAGCTTATAAAAATCCATTCTTTATTATCATATTTTTTTTATCTTTTATGTTTGTAGGAACTTGTAGGTCTGTTTCAGAATGCTTCTACGGAAGGTATGGATTACATCCTTTAGTGAACTACTAGCAGGTAGGGGTGTTCAAAAATAACCGAAAAAACGGGTACCTGAAAAAATATCCGATATCCGAAATCCGAATACCCGAAAATCCGGGTACCCGAAAATCCGGATACCCGGATTTCGGGTAACCGGTTTCCGGGTATCAAATACGGGTAGTGTTTTTCTAAAAAACCGGGTAATTGGGTACCCGGTACCTGAATTTTATTTTTCCTACTTATTTTTATATATATTTTTATATTATTATTAGACATTAATTATCATTAGATATGGGCATATGCTTGGCTCATTTTGAAAAATGTCTAAAATTTAAAACTCTGTCTCAATTCTCACGTGCAAACAATCTAATTCTCACCTCCGTCGTTGAATTATGGTTTTAAATCATTGGATGTATTTAAAGATTTGGTTAGATTCATTACTAGTAATGATTTTTCTTTAAAGAAAATCATAACGTAAATTTTTAATAACAAATTTATTAATAAGATTTAAAGAAATTAAATATATAAATAATGGCGACTTCCATTTATGTAATTTTTGTGACAAAGAAATTATATTTCCGGGTACTGGGTACCCGAAAACCGGGTATTCGAAAATCCGGGTACCCGAAAACCGGGTACCCGAAAATTCGGGTACTGATACGGGTACCTAAATCTACTACCCGAATTTTCGGGTACCCGGTTTTAGGGTACCCGGATTTCCGGGTACCCGGTTTTTAACACCCCTACTAGCAGGGTACCCGCGCAATACGGCGGCGGATACCCTGAGACGATATAATGCGGCGAACAACTCTTTTTCGATAGCAACATGTCGTTTTTGACAATTTGCTTTGAAAGCCTGCATATCGTCTTAACACTAAACATATGTAACTGCTGGAATATGCTTCACGCGTATAACATATAGTTATATGGCTAGTTGTTTGTGAGCCTAAAGGGTCACACACTTAAACACTTAACACCATTAAATATATAATGTAATTAGGGTAATTACATTATTTATTATTATAAGCTACTAGCTTGTATGAATTATAGTTTAATATTAATTGTTAATATTGAAACTTAATTGTAAACAAAATAGAAGAACAAGAAGTAAGGGACTTAAGTGCAAATTGCAATTAGGAAACAAGGAGGGATTAGGCAAGTATTAAATAACCCTAATTCACCTTCTTGCCTACTTCGGCCGCACGAAAAACTACAAGAAATAAGAGGGTTGTTTTTGGGGTTTGAGAGCAGACGCATAAAAACAAAACAAAGAGAAACAACTTCCTCCTTCTTCTTTTTTGAGTTTTTGACGTGGACAAAAGAAGTCAATTCTTTGGTTCTTAGTTTTGATACAAGGGACTAGCATCCTACTTGGTGTTCTTGCATAAGTGTTGTGTGTACTAGCTTTGGAGGAATTCCCCCTTGGAATTCTTGGTTTCAATCCATCCGTCTCTTCATCCGATTTCAACAAGATCAAAGACTTCAAGGGTATGAAATGTTCATCCAATCTCTTTGATTTATTTATTAGTTTAATTGTGTGATTAATATCAAGATCCGTTTATGGTGATTAAATCTTTTCCGCTGCGTTTGTTAAATGTTTTAACCGAAAATCACCATTAGTGGTATCACGAGTCATTATATTAATCATATAATTAACTAGATTTTGTGAAAAGTGGCAAAAATCAAACGATTTTGGTGTTTTTAACAAACCGATCGGACGAAAATTAAACCCTACGGGTTTTTCTTTTAATTTTCGATTTTTTATAATTATGAGGGTTAAAATAATGTATTTTTGGAACCCTATTGTCACTTGTTACAAAATCAAATCAAAAAATTAATCTAGTTTATTGAATTTTTTGATTATTTGGCTTGGAATTACTTGTTTAATTATGTTTTTTGATATGGCAAAACATGTATTTTTGCCATATCCCAAGCCAAAAACTTGTCAATTGTTGATTGTTTGTGCAAACCGATGAAAGCCTAGACCTTGTGATTGATTGTGGTTGATGTTTGTTTGATTTGGGAAAGCCGTGTGTTTTGGCTTAATATTGTTGTAATCCTATTAATTTTTTCTTTTATTTTGGTGCCATTTTTGGGGCAATTTGTAATGTAAAAGTAAATAGAATAGATTGTCTTTCTTTATTTCCTTTTATTGTAAATTGTTGACCAAAATTGAAGACAAATGAAGAAAACAACAAATTTCCGTCACCAACGCGAGGGCTGCACGAAAACAGGTTTTCCAGAGGCATACGGACTCCGTTTTGGGCGATTCAAAAGCCTAAAATGCTTGCAAAGTCGTGGGCTACAACTTTCCAGAAGGCCGGGAAGACTCACGAAGATTCCTTCACTGACTTTTCGGGCTTCAAAGTCTGCTGAAATTTTCTGGCAGATTGCAATTTTTCACAAGTATTGGTTTCTACTTGCTCAAGAATGTGTTGGAGCAAGTGGGAGCCCATTGGGTTTATGTAGGCCCGTTTGGGTTCATGTTGGCCCGTCCCCTAGTTTGACCTTTCGGTCCGTCGTGATGACTCACGTGACCGAACCTAGGATTTCATCGGTTGAGGTTTGCACAAAATTTGTTGCATGTTTTATTTATGTTTGTGGTTGTTTTCTTTTCCTATTAGATACAAGTAAATAAAACAATTAAAAATGGTTTTTTGACACAAACATTAAAACATCCAAACATTTAATCATCGATAATTACTAGTTAATCATTGATGATTAAACCTTTAATCTAAAATTGTTTTGAGATTAAACTAAGTTTAAATATGATTTGAAACTTAAAATACTAGTTAATCATTGATGATTAAACCTTTAATCTAAAATTGTTTTGAGATTAAACTAAGTTTAAATATGATTTGAAACTTAAAATAATAGTTAATCATTGATGATTAAACCTTTAATCTAAAATTGTTTTGAGATTAAACTAAGTTTAAATACGATTTGAAACTTAAACCTTAATAATCGTTAAATGTTTTTACCGTTTATTAAACGACTTATGAAGTGATATGAATGAAGTACATGATTCATTCATATCTTAATAAAATTTTATTAATTAAAATTTAAACATACCTAAAATTTAAGTCACGCCGTCCAATCGGTTGATAATCACTTGCTTCTATTTTTGAATTCACGTGAGACGTGGTTTGAATTTAGATCCGAGGTCATTATTCTCTACGGTGAGACCTAGATCTATTTTGACATGATTTCACATTGGATGACTTAATCAAGTTAACGGTGAGACCTTGACTTGAGGCGAAGATGCGACAAACATGCCACTTGACCCTAGATGCTTGTTCACTAGGTGCCATGAAGTCCCATACCACTAAGAGTTGCACTTGTAATGCAATTGTTGATCGTCACCTACCTCTTGGATCTATCACCTCTAGCAGATCAACTGATGCGGTGATAGAAGCTCAATGGGATCTTAGCTTTTAATTAAAATTAATTGGGTAGTTAATTGATTAAAAGAAATTATTATTGAAAATACTATTTTTTGAACTTTGGTTGTTATACAGATAACAACAACATCAAAACCTAAGTATCTCAACTCAAAAATCAGTTCTTGAAAACTGAAACTGACTAATATCAACTTTATCTTCTGATATCGAATTCTAAGGATTGTCCTTAGAGATGAGAAAGTTGATACACCTATAAGAGGCCTTACCTGAGGCACCTCCTGTCAGTGTAACACCCTAAAATTTACAAGATTTTTAAAACTTTTAAATACAAAATTAAAATCAAAGGTCCCATAAATAAAGCTCCGGTATAAATATTTAACATTTAAAAATGTATTTATTGCGGAAATAGTTAAAAATAAAATGAAGTGTTTTAAAATATTAATTGCTGTCCACATCAGTAACGAAACGATACAGCGGTCAACCGTCCACCTTCTCCTTTCCTTTGCTGGTACCTGAAACAATGTGGGGGAAAATAGGGGTCAGCTGGAGAAGCTGAGTGAATAGTCTCAAAATGCATACAATCATAACATACAACACATGAGGGCACATCGGTGCACTCCTACTCAGAATCTACTCGATTAATTACTCAGATTTATTTCTCAGATTTTATTACTCAGATTTTATTACTCAGATTTTAATTTATATAGCGCGCTTGTGTGACTTGGGACGAGAGATCAACCTCGACCCTCCTCACACCTCAGATAGGCATAAGCCAAAAACTCAGACGGGAGTGATCCCAAAACTCAGACTGGAATATTCCCAAAAACTCAGACGGGAATGATCCCAAAAACTCAGACGGGAATAATTCCAAAAACTCAGACGGGAGGTGATCCCAGGCATATAGCCAAAAACTCAGATGTGTATTATTATGTTTTATTATCTCTTTAACATAATTATCTCAGATGCCCTAGCAAGTAGTAGCACAGAATGACCCTGTGCCGAGCTCGGTTACCCAGGCACAATGTCTCAGATTAAAATAAATCAACAGCTGCTCAGATACTCAGATAGCATGTCCAACTCAGATAACAACTCAAACTCAGATAGCAGATCAAACTCAGATAACAGCACAAGCTCAGATAACAATTATGGTGCAAGAAATGTAACATATAAGTCATGCATGTACAACGTTAAAACTGAATACACGGTGAGAATACTCACCTCGGAAACGTAAGCTCCAAAGGTTCCCGAAATCAGAAGATACCGCACGTTATCTCTTAGACGGACCTAAAACCAAAAAACGAAACCCGAAATTAAAATCCTACCCAAGGGCTTATTTCAGAAAACTGGCAGCCCCCGTCGGTCTCACGGGAACTGCCATAACTCTTAAATGGTTCAATAGATTTTCCTCATCTTTTTACCATGGCTAGAAGACAATCAGAATTACGATTTACTGTGAGACGGTCACTGGCCAAAACAGCCTCTAGGTGTCTCAAAACAGTGATGCAAGACAGACATGCTGCACAGGTCATTTTCCTAACAGCAGCATACTATATCAACTATAACTTTTAAACCGTACTTCGGATTAACGAGCGGGTTGCGGCGTTGGAAAGCTAACTCAGAAACCAAGGTCCCAGCACGGGCCAAAAACCAAAAAGAGTATTTTAAGTATGCCAAAAACAGTTTACCACCGAAGACAGATTCTGCCACAAAGTGTTGCTTAAAAGAATTCGTTTTAACAATCCGCCTCGTTACCGAAAGAACTCGAGCACTTAGTATTATACTCAGCAGCTCTAGGTCATAAACTACTAGGGTTAACTACGGTCTTTAACTTTCATGGTAAAAGATTCCCGATTGGGAAACCAAGAACCTTAAGGTTCGGTTTTCCGGTTTTGTCTCGATTAATAAAACGACTAAGCAACTAGACAACGGACATAAATTCTCAACGATAAATCAGACCCATGAACCTCGAAACCAAAACCCGAACCCTACATGGGTTTGGTCTCCACCTGTCTAAAACCGCATCCCTTAAACCTTATTAAAATAAAACAGATTAGCAAAATGATCGACGGGAAAACTCAAAACCAACGGGTTAAAGGTTTGAGAACTACCGAACACAATTCCACCTGTTGGCTCTATCCTTTAGCTCGATCCTTATGTGACTTTGCTCGGGAATACCCGATGCCCAATTGCATCGCCGGCTCTTCTGTTCAAGTCTTCCACAGACTTACATCAAAACTAAAACACCACCGAATTGATCACCGATTAGAGTAATCTTCGCCCAAAATTCTGTTCGATCGAGCAGCATTAGAAAACAAACAGAAACACGGGATTAATAAGAGTTGAAAGATGACGAAGGAAAGAACAGAAAAACGAATTCAACGGGTACCAGTGTTAATCGAAATTCCCTACACCGAGTTGAAGTATTCGATCGAGCAATGAAGATCGTCCATGGGTTCTTGTTCTGCCGATCGCTGCTTGGTTCGAATGGAAGGGTAATCTGCCGACTAATTAGGGTAGCGGAAATTAGAAGTGCTCGTCCTTAACAATCCGTGATATACATGGAAGGAATTAACGAACAAGGCTGGACACAAGCCCAAGGTCTCGAGCCCACTAAAGTCACTAAACAACCGGGCTTCCTTCCTCTCTACATCTCGCCAGGTTAGGAACACAAGCAATTCGGTATTGGGCCTTCTTTTGGTCAGTTCAAAGTAAGCAAGGAATAAAGATCGGGCTCGGCCTTGGCCTACGGCCGGCCTCAACCCGATACGAAAACTAAACAACAATAAATTAATAAAGACTCGGAATTTAAACAATTAGCGGGATTAACTGATTCACACTCGGTTAATAACATTAGCGCGGAACAAAAAAAGAATGCAATAAAATCCATAAAATGAGTAGTCACGAAACGACACGCATAATTAAATTACTTAAACCCGAAACGTCACACTTTAATCAATTTACATACCCAATTACTGCTCGATCAACTCATAGTCCAATAAAACGTAATTTAAACTTAATTTAAATTATTATTTAATTCTCAGAAATTTCAGGGCGTTACAACTCAACTCCACTTGAAATAGACTTCGTCCCCGAAGTCATCGCTCGGAAGAAACTCAAGGTGATCTCATATCTATATCACGATCAGCAACGACACATGACCTCAACGAAAAAAAAAAAATTAACGAAAGGTTAAGAATGGAACAAAAGTCTCCAAGAATTAAGAATAGAATGAAATTCTACAAAAGTTAAGAATGGAATGAAACTCTTGAGAGCGACCTACGCGATCAAAATAAACTCCATTTCTTGCAGCTACTCGCACTATCTGTTGAATCTAACGAAGCTATAGGATAACGGTAAAAGGATAACAATCGAAGGGCATTGCAAGGATCTCGATTTTCTCATGATAATAATGGAAGCACAAAATGACCCACGATGCTCAGATGTAGACGTCTTCTTATTCTCGTAGTCGGATACAGTTGTTGTACTCAGCGATTAACGTTGCGTTGAATCTCCAATTCAACTCCCCTTGGAAATTTACTATTGATTTATTGACGATACCAGATGCTCAGCGCAGAACCAGGTCATCCAAACCATTTGCACAATCACATTCGGATTTCTCATGACGATAACAGATTTTTATGGAAAATTTTCTTCTCACACAACTCCATTAAATGACCACTTACACATTTTAGCAACAGGAAAAAAATAAAATAAAAAGTTTATTATCGGAAATTTTCTACTAAAAATGACTCAGAAGGTCCTCTACTCTATGGGTCAACAGTTTGTTAACAGCATAATAAATAATTTGGCGGTTTACACCATTATCAACTAATATAAAACCATGCAAATAATTCACAAGGAATACACATATCACACAGAATTCTCATATACTCAGGTATATAACTCCAAAATATGATTTGGAAATATAACTCAGAAGTCCCACTCAGAAATAAACTCAAAACATATCTCAGAAGTATAATTCGGAAATCTGTCTCACAAATAAACTCAGAAATATAACTCAGGAACAAACTCAGAAATCTTAACTCAGAAGTAAACCCCGAAATCTAACTCAGAAACATAACCAGAAATTTAATCTCAGACATAAAACCCAAATTCTATCTCAAACATAACTGATAAAATAATAATATTTATTAGTAATAACATTATATGCAAATCACATTTGTACTCATTTGTATGACTACTTGCGTGTTCCAATTTACTAGCTCATAATACTTGGACTGATAATTTCTCTCTCACCCGCGTTATTGATTCTCAAAATAACTCTTCTTTAACATTATATTGTTACCTTACTCTATTTGCATACTACTCATTTTCATAACCCTTTAATTAGCTCAAATTAACAATGTTGCCATTTCAATTCTCTTTAATATGTTCCCATTCCACCATATTTAGTGGTTTCTCGATAATGTTTTAATAGATGTTTTCTCATTCATCTAGATTATCGATCCTTAAATAGACCGTTTCACTGATTTTACACAACTTAAACTGTCTCTTAATTATTTTGACCATATCTACCCATTAATTTCATGATACCCACTAAAAATTCCAATTAAATTTCATACTCTTATTTATAATAGTTTCTCATTACTCAAATTACGAATTAATTCCTTAGTTCTCATTTACTCAATCCGCAGTTATACTTTATTCTAAATCTTACACTTTACCCATGGTTCACCAATTCAGTACATTTTTGTCTTTTCGAAATTTCTCCTAAGTTCAATATAAATTTATTGAATAGTTGTTCTCATCTCAAGTTTAATAATTATTCATAAATAGAGTTTTCTCATATAACTTTATAACACCTCAAAACCCATAACACTTTATAATACTTCAAAAATTTGAATAAAACTTCCCCTTAATTTAATACTTTTCTCTTTTGACTCATTTTATTAATTTGCTTATGTAACTCGATTTGTAAATTTCTTATAACTCAAAATTACTCCATAATTAATCAAAATAAAATTTTATCATTTAGCTCGTTTTAATAATAACTCATTACCAGCAAATTACCGATCTCATTTTAACTCATTTTCCTCAAAATTTCATTGTACCAGTTTTCTCATATTCGACTCATTAATAAGTTCTCATCACTTTAATTACATGATTTCTCATTACCACATTTATAACCACCCAAGAATAAGTATACTGTCTTATTTGTGTATAATTGTAGTATTACTACTTCACTTTTGCATGATATTCATTCAACCCAAATAACTTGATTTGTTAATTTCTCCAGTAAACCCGATCTATCATTTTGTTGTAAATTCTATAATTACCCATAGAATAAATTTAATTATTCTCAACTGCTTGATTTGATAGTTACTCTTATATTTTATTTGATCAATTATATGTATCTAGATTTCGCACTTTAAATTTATACCACTAAAATCTTTCTGCATAAGCATCATGCTCATAATATTTATAAATAATAATTAACGATAATTATTTCTTGACAATTTTCCTTTTTACCCCTACTCAACTCCACTTGGAGAAAACTCGTCCTCGAGTTTGGAACTAGTATTGTCTACCAAAATAAACAAGCAAGTATGTAGTCACACAACAATTAGAATACACATACTAAATTCACCATAACAAGCATTGGTCCATCGTTCCCTTCAAAATCTCCCCCTAACCAACCAAAAGTCCTGTGTGTACGGTAATAGGGGCCCTCTATTACTTTCGACACATGCTTTTGTTTGGTCACGAGTCAATCCCAAAGTTCACAACTTCCCACATAAAAGTAATCCACAAACAAATCACACTCAGAAGGAAGAAAAGTTTACTCTCAATATCTGATAAATACAGATATGCACTCAGCTGTATGTACTCGAAATCTTATAAACATTACTCAGAAATGCACTCAGCAAAAGGCACTCAGCAAAATATTTTATTATGTTTTCAACAGTTAAACTCAGAACATAATATAGCTCATAAACTCTTTTAATTTATTTTAAATAGGTCAACACCGAATCAATGATGATAGTCTCCCTATGGTTCACTTTTAATAAATACCCTTTAAGATAAACTTGAATAATTTCTGCTTAATTTGACTTGGCAATCCTCGGTTAATTGGTATAACAAACTTATATAGGTTATTCAATATCTCTGCGTTAAATAAATAATCTCTCACTGAATTCATAAAAAAAAATAATTATGGATTTTCAGTCTCAGCTATTAAAATCACATACTTTAAAAGTTTTCTCATTTGATCTCAATTTAATAAATCTCGGTTTACTATTTTCTCAGCAAAAAGATTTTCCCAATACATCATGTATCATCTCTTTATAAAAACATTCTCCTTTTTAATTGTCCAAAGATTTCATAAATTTTAAATTTTTAAATTTGATAAATAAGTGAAAAGGTTCCACTAAATAAAATCTCAAATATTAATTCAACATTAAAAAAAAAACATGCTTAATCCAACTAAAGTTCTAATATTAAAAACTAAAACGACTCTGAAATAACGGATAAGAATAAAATCCAATTTTTTTTTTTTTTTTTTTTTTTTACGTTCCTCGTCTAGCTCAAATGTAAATCATGTAAAATAATTATCAATTTTTAAAAAAAATTTAAAATATGTTCTCGGTATTTTCGCTTTTGCTTGACTTGATGAACTGTCACAAAAATATTCTTTTGATAATAAAAACATCTTTCTTTTATTCGTTTCACCGTTTACTCGTTTCAATAACTCTTTTTATTAAGTATTTTCCCTAAAACGAAAGGTTTTAGTATTTTATCAATATGAAGAATTTATTACTCCTCTTTTCTTATTCACCCCAAAACATGTCCTCGTTAAATAATTTATGAAGTTTATATCATAATTTTATATTCATTTATTACCCTTATTGGTTAGAATTTCTCAGAATTATAAAATCTCACAGATTATATAAAATATTATGTAATTATAGTAGCATGTATAACGCGGATGTACTTAGAATTACACACGAAAAATATACTCAGAAAAGCGATCTTAGTCGCGAAATACACTCAGAATTATATCGAAATTATACTCGAATTAATGATAGCAATTCTCATATTTGTCATTCTTCAAAACTCAGAATACAACGAAATTCTCAAATAAATAAAAGCTCTAAAATATTACCGGCAATAGGAAGCGAGAGGTCGACGTGACATGCTGTATGTTTGATGTGGAAACTTTTCTCAGAAAAATATTTGACTCTTTTCTCATTTTAAAACTCGATACTCAAACTTGAGTTTGAATTCGCCCCTTGCGAACCCAAATCTCTCAAGTCAGAGCTCTGATACCAACTTGTAACACCCTAAAATTTACAAGATTTTTAAAACTTTTAAATACAAAATTAAAATCAAAGGTCCCATAAATAAAGCTCCGGTATAAATATTTAACATTTAAAAATGTATTTATTGCGGAAATAGTTAAAAATAAAATGAAGTGTTTTAAAATATTAATTGCTGTCCACATCAGTAACGAAACGATACAGCGGTCAACCGTCCACCTTCTCCTTTCCTTTGCTGGTACCTGAAACAATGTGGGGGAAAATAGGGGTCAGCTGGAGAAGCTGAGTGAATAGTCTCAAAATGCATACAATCATAACATACAACACATGAGGGCACATCGATGTACTCCTACTCAGAATCTACTCGATTAATTACTCAGATTTATTTCTCAGATTTTATTACTCAGATTTTATTACTCAGATTTTAATTTATATAGCGCGCTTGTGTGACTTGGGACGAGAGATCAACCTCGACCCTCCTCACACCTCAGATAGGCATAAGCCAAAAACTCAGACGGGAGTGATCCCAAAACTCAGACTGGAATATTCCCAAAAACTCAGACGGGAATGATCCCAAAAACTCAGACGGGAATAATTCCAAAAACTCAGACGGGAGGTGATCCCAGGCATATAGCCAAAAACTCAGATGTGTATTATTATGTTTTATTATCTCTTTAACATAATTATCTCAGATGCCCTAGCAAGTAGTAGCACAGAATGACCCTGTGCCGAGCTCGGTTACCCAGGCACAATGTCTCAGATTAAAATAAATCAACAGCTGCTCAGATACTCAGATAGCATGTCCAACTCAGATAACAACTCAAACTCAGATAGCAGATCAAACTCAGATAACAGCACAAGCTCAGATAACAATTATGGTGCAAGAAATGTAACATATAAGTCATGCATGTACAACGTTAAAACTGAATACACGGTGAGAATACTCACCTCGGAAACGTAAGCTCCAAAGGTTCCCGAAATCAGAAGATACCGCACGTTATCTCTTAGACGGACCTAAAACCAAAAAACGAAACCCGAAATTAAAATCCTACCCAAGGGCTTATTTCAGAAAACTGGCAGCCCCCGTCGGTCTCACGGGAACTGCCATAACTCTTAAATGGTTCAATAGATTTTCCTCATCTTTTTACCATGGCTAGAAGACAATCAGAATTACGATTTACTGTGAGACGGTCACTGGCCAAAACAGCCTCTAGGTGTCTCAAAACAGTGATGCAAGACAGACATGCTGCACAGGTCATTTTCCTAACAGCAGCATACTATATCAACTATAACTTTTAAACCGTACTTCGGATTAACGAGCGGGTTGCGGCGTTGGAAAGCTAACTCAGAAACCAAGGTCCCAGCACGGGCCAAAAACCAAAAAGAGTATTTTAAGTATGCCAAAAACAGTTTACCACCGAAGACAGATTCTGCCACAAAGTGTTGCTTAAAAGAATTCGTTTTAACAATCCGCCTCGTTACCGAAAGAACTCGAGCACTTAGTATTATACTCAGCAGCTCTAGGTCATAAACTACTAGGGTTAAATACGGTCTTTAACTTTCATGGTAAAAGATTCCCGATTGGGAAACCAAGAACCTTAAGGTTCGGTTTTCCGGTTTTGTCTCGATTAATAAAACGACTAAGCAACTAGACAACGGACATAAATTCTCAACGATAAATCAGACCCATGAACCTCGAAACCAAAACCCGAACCCTACATGGGTTTGGTCTCCACCTGTCTAAAACCGCATCCCTTAAACCTTATTAAAATAAAACAGATTAGCAAAATGATCGACGGGAAAACTCAAAACCAACGGGTTAAAGGTTTGAGAACTACCGAACACAATTCCACCTGTTGGCTCTATCCTTTAGCTCGATCCTTATGTGACTTTGCTCGGGAATACCCGATGCCCAATTGCATCGCCGGCTCTTCTGTTCAAGTCTTCCACAGACTTACATCAAAACTAAAACACCACCGAATTGATCACCGATTAGAGTAATCTTCGCCCAAAATTCTGTTCGATCGAGCAGCATTAGAAAACAAACAGAAACACGGGATTAATAAGAGTTGAAAGATGACGAAGGAAAGAACAGAAAAACGAATTCAACGGGTACCAGTGTTAATCGAAATTCCCTACACCGAGTTGAAGTATTCGATCGAGCAATGAAGATCGTCCATGGGTTCTTGTTCTGCCGATCGCTGCTTGGTTCGAATGGAAGGGTAATCTGCCGACTAATTAGGGTAGCGGAAATTAGAAGTGCTCGTCCTTAACAATCCGTGATATACATGGAAGGAATTAACGAACAAGGCTGGACACAAGCCCAAGGTCTCGAGCCCACTAAAGTCACTAAACAACCGGGCTTCCTTCCTCTCTACATCTCGCCAGGTTAGGAACACAAGCAATTCGGTATTGGGCCTTCTTTTGGTCAGTTCAAAGTAAGCAAGGAATAAAGATCGGGCTCGGCCTTGGCCTACGGCCGGCCTCAACCCGATACGAAAACTAAACAACAATAAATTAATAAAGACTCGGAATTTAAACAATTAGCGGGATTAACTGATTCACACTCGGTTAATAACATTAGCGCGGAACAAAAAAAGAATGCAATAAAATCCATAAAATGAGTAGTCACGAAACGACACGCATAATTAAATTACTTAAACCCGAAACGTCACACTTTAATCAATTTACATACCCAATTACTGCTCGATCAACTCATAGTCCAATAAAACGTAATTTAAACTTAATTTAAATTATTATTTAATTCTCAGAAATTTCAGGGCGTTACAGTCAGTGATTCTGCTGCTGTTCGTCAAGCCTTTACCGAAACGTTTAACGAACACCAAGAAGTTGCTACTCATATGCTTGTGAGCATGAACCCCGAGATTCGAAAGTACTTCGAGGAACTCACAGCATATGACATGATAAGCGAGTTGAAAATGATATTTCAACAAAAGGCAGAACTTGAACTGTTCAAAACAGTTAAAGCATTCCATGCTTGCAATCAGGAGGACGGCCAATCAGTTAGCACTTACATCTTGAATATGCAATGCTATCTTGATCCAATGGAACGTCTTGGTTACCCCTTACCACAAGTTCTTGGAATGAGCTTGATTCTTACCTCACTATCCAAGGACTATGACCAGTTTGAAAAGTGTTTTAAAAGTACATAGCATGGGGAAGACAATCGTTGAACATGCTATGGTAAAACTGGTTGAGCAAGGGTTACCCAATACTTTTCTTGCAATCAGGGAAGGTAAACCGCAAGCACAAGGCAAGAGTCTAGGTAAGGGTAAGCTAGTTTACTTTTCCAAACCTACGATTCCCCCACCTGCTAAAAAGGAGCACCCTGCAAAGGATATTACTTGCCATCATTGCGATGAAACTGGCCATTGAAGGAGGAATTGTCCTGCCTACTTGGCAGAGTTGATGAAGGGCAAATGTGTTCTAGTTAGCACATTAGGTATCTTCATTATAGAACTCCATACTTTTCGTGATAATCTTGAGTGTATGACACTAGTTGTGGAACTCACATTTACACAAATGTGCAAGATTGAATGTGAAGTAGAAAGCTAAATGAATGGAAGATGTGATCTTATCCTTCCTAATGCGTTAATTATTGTTTTGAACAAATGTCAATTATGCATTGTTTAGCTTTATCGTTTGTTGAATAATGGATTATGATATTTTGTTTTATGAAAAATAACATTTTTTTATTACTATTCCTTGTAATAGTGTGTTTGAAATTAATATGCATGATCCTAATTCAAACGATAGTTCTATATACAAATGTAGCACTCAAGAATCCAAATTGGTTTGGATTCTACTTACCTAGATCATCGTCATCTTTTCCACATAAACAAGAAACGCATTTTGATACTAAAACTCGACGGGCTTTTTTACAAATGATTATGAATCATTTAAAATGCCTCTCTTGTATATTATGGAAAGATAACAAGAAAGCTTTTCTCCCAAGTTGGCGAAAGAGCTACAAATCTACTTGGACTCATACATACTGATGTATGTGGCCCTTTTAGAACTAAGACTAGGGAAGGTGCCACCTACTTTCACTGATGATATCATTCGATGTGGTTATGTTTACTTGATTAAACATCAACATGGAAGCTTTAATGATATCAGTCGCTATGGTTATGTTTACTTGATTAGACATAAACATGAAATCTTTGAAACGTTCAAAGCTTTCTAAAGTAAAAGTAGAAAATCAACTTAGCAAGACAACAAAGGCTTTCAGTCCTGATTAAGGATGAAAGTACATGAGTCAAGAGTTTCCGGATCATCCCTCACATCGTGAGATTCTCTCACAATTCACTCTTTCATACACTCCACAAGATAATGGTGCGTCTGGAAGGAGTTATCGGACCCTGTATGACATGGTGCGATCTATGATGAGTCCTACTACTCTTACACTATCCTTTTGAGGGGCATGCACTGAAGTCTGCTGCTCGAATACTTGATATGGTTCCGACCAAAAGGTTAAAAAGACACCATATGAGATATGGCGTGGGAAAGTCCCTAATTTGTCTTACTTGAGGATCTGGGGTTGTGAGGATCTCGTGGAACGAGACATGCCGAACAAACTTGAGCCCATATCTATCAAGTATATCTTCGATTACTATTTTACTTCCCAACTGAGAACAAATGGTTGTTACTCGGTATGCTGAGTTTCTTGAGAACAGTCTCATTTCACAAAGCAAGTGGGAGCACTATAGACTTTGACAAGATTCAAAGTGAAGATACACAACCTTCTGGTAACACTAGCAAATATCATTCTGAGGCTGGACATATAGATGTTGGACCACAGGATGCTGTTGTTCCCATTCATAGATCCGCAAGGACACCTCATGCACCTGAACGATATAGATCTATGTCGATGCTGAGGAGCAAGTTTAGAGGATCATTATGAACCCCCTAACTATCAAGTTGCATTATCGAATTTTGAATTCGAAAAATGACTTGAAGCTATGAATGCGAAAATAAAATCCATGAGAGACAATCAAGTTTTGAACTTTGTTGATCTTTCTCAAAACAGTAAGACTGTTGACATGGATGAAAATATACACACCTATAAATCTCTCATAGTAACAAAAGGTTACACTCAATCCTACTGGATTGACAATGACGAAACCTTCTCGCCTGTTACTAAAGACATTAGGATTCTCATAGCCAAAGTAGTGTACTATGACTATGAAATTTGGTTAATGATGAAATCAAAACGTTTGTTTCACCTAAAACACAAACTGGGTATGTGTATATATGAAAGCTAGTGGGAGCGTTGTCGTTTCTCAAGTCATACATGTTGATGACATGTCACTCATGTGAAACAATATACCATGCAACAAGATGAAAATCATGGCTTGGAAAATGTTTCGACATGATGGATTGTAGGGACACGACATACATACTTGAAGTAAAGATCTATAATGATAGATCAAAGCGGTTAATTGGTTTAAGTCAAAGTGCTTACATTGACAAAAATTCTAAATGGTTTAGAGTGGTACTCCCAAACGAGGAAGTCCTCGTATGCCACACAATGTAAACTTGAGTGAGACTCAAGGACCTTCCACACCTGATGTGGTGAAGCGGATGAATGTAATCCCCTATGAATCGGCTATTACATTCATCATGTACGCTGTAAGGAGCACTAGGCCAAATGTAACGTCCTTAGGGGACCTTACTAGAAAATACCAACAGAATTCATGAGAGAGTCACTGGATTGCTGTTAAGAACACATTGAAGTATTTTAAAGTACTGGATATATGTTTCTTGGTCATGGTGGAGATACTGAACTGAAACTAAGTATACTTGCTATACTTATGTTGGTTTTGAAATAGGTCGTGATGACGCTAGTTCCTATTTACGAAGGTTCACTACATTCGAATGATTTTTCGAGATATGTGAAATTCGTACACTTAAAGTTCAAACAGATAACTAACTAGCTGACGCTTTATCGAACTCAATGACTTGTACCAAACATCTTGAATATGAATAGAACATTGGACTTCGACAAGCTAGTAGTTTCATGTAAATCTGTTTTAGTATTTGGATAATGGAACTGTGAGCAGTTTATATTGGAATAAATTGATATATTTGATATGATCATTTTTATATGAATATCTACTGTGTTCTATATTTGCATGTTTATATCCATGAATATTTACTGTGTTTTATATTCTAAATTGTCCATTGTCATATTAATAATATGGGAATATTATTAAGACAAATCGGAGGGCATTGACGACATTATCTTAGTATGACTAAGGATGATGAAATCAAACTCACATGTCGTTCATAACGATGCACGATTGGACTGACCCAACCTATGAGAAATCACTTCCTGGATTTATGTCACAAGTGAATCTCACAAAGGCTTTGTCACTTATCCTCTGACTTGAGATGCAAGTTGGTTTGTGTATGTAGAGGGGCAAACTTTGATGTGGCTAAACGCTGACCTGAATAAGGCTTCTATAACAACCATTATCGGGTTTGTCATTAAGCATATGACAGACACGTGCAGTCAATAAAGAATTTGTTCCTCCACAAATGCGGATTAGATATTACTGGGCCCCTCGATGATTTTGAATAGATGTATGTGTGGCCACACCCAAAAGGCAATCAAGATGAATCTTGATTGGTTTTGGTAATCTATTTCATTATATAGATCGAGAAACAGAATCGTTGAAGTTTTAGATTGACATTGATCCTTGTCTAAAATTCAACATAGTATCAGCAACAAAAGGATAACTGCTTGAAAAACTTTGAACAAAGATTTTATGAAACTCCTCATGTACTTCTAGGGGCATTGGCGGGTTGCTAGACTCTAACCTTTGCTTGTATAACTACTTGATGTTATCACGTGCGCAAGTGGGAGCTGCTGGAATATGCTTCACGCGTATAACATATAGTTATATGGCTAGTTGTTTGTGAGCCTAAAGGGTCACACACTTAAACACTTAACACCATTAAATATATAATGTAATTAGGGTAATTACATTATTTATTATTATAAGCTACTAGCTTGTATGAATTATAGTTTAATATTAATTGTTAATATTGAAACTTAATTGTAAACAAAATAGAAGAACAAGAAGTAAGGGACTTAAGTGCAAATTGCAATTAGGAAACAAGGAGGGATTAGGCAAGTATTAAATAACCCTAATTCACCTCCTTGCCTACTTCGGCCGCACGAAAAACTACAAGAAATAAGAGGGTTGTTTTTGGGGTTTGAGAGCAGACGCATAAAAACAAAACAAAGAGAAACAACTTCCTCCTTCTTCTTTTTTGAGTTTTTGACGTGGACAAAAGAAGTCAATTCTTTGGTTCTTAGTTTTGATACAAGGGACTAGCATCCTACTTGGTGTTCTTGCATAAGTGTTGTGTGGACTAGCTTTGGAGGAATTCCCCCTTGGAATTCTTGGTTTCAATCCATCCGTCTCTTCATCCGATTTCAACAAGATCAAAGACTTCAAGGGTATGAAATGTTCATCCAATCTCTTTGATTTATTTATTAGTTTAATTGTGTGATTAATATCAAGATCCGTTTATGGTGATTAAATCTTTTCCGCTGCGTTTGTTAAATGTTTTAACCGAAAATCACCATTAGTAACATCTTGCTTAGTATCTCATTTGGCTCAAACCCTTTCTAATAACATAAATGTCGCAAGTTCGAGTCTTGCATCCCCATTTTTAATCCTTGGTAACTCTAGAAAGGCCTAAATGCTTTTCGTATAGTAGAGTAAAAATAATAGTATACGTGTGTAATGGATCAAGCGGTAATAAAAAGAACATATTTTGTTGGTGAGCAACATGTCGTCTTTAATACTTATTTGAAACCTAACATGTCATGTATTGTGGTGGTGGCAACATACCACCTATATAAAAGTTGGTCAAAATCAGCATAAATGGGGCAAAGCTCAGCAACATGTCATCCTCAAACAGACAAATAGGGAGAAGAGACCAAAAATTGACACAACCGAACAACATTAAATGGGTATAAAAAATCAACAAGTCAAGTTTTTTAAACATATGCTCATAAATATGTAATACATTACAATTGTCTAGAATTTACCTACAAAGTGGTATAATTGTCCAGAAATACAAATTAACGGTTTACAAACAACTTAAACGAAATCGAAACGGGTCAAATGGGTTATAAAAAGTTGCATTCTGTATTATATAAACATGTGAAATGGGTAATCGGTTCAGTGCAACCCTTTTTTCGGTCAAATATTTACGACGTTTGGTCAACTATTTATGCAACCCTTTTATTCGGTGCAGCCCCCGGGGTGGTGCAGCCCTTTTTTGGGTCAAATATGTGTGCAGTCCTCAAGCCAGTGCAGCCTTTTTCGGGTCAAATGTTTATGAACCGGGTCAAATATTTATGCGTCCCTCGGGTCGGTGCAACCTTTTTCGGGTCAAATATTTATGAATTGGGTAACATATTTGTGCAGCCCTCGATATTGACCGAGATTTGACCGAGATTGGTGAAGAATCTCGCTGAGATCTCACCGAGATGGCCGAGATTTGACCAAGATGAGGTGAAAGCTTAAAACAAATATTTAATGAGTTGTCTAAACCTTCCCAATGCATAAATTATAAACAAATAATTCACTTATATTACTATCCAATGATGTTTTATGTTATGTATTTTGTTTAATTTATTATAATTTAATTTATATATAATATATATTTAATATTCTACATTATATAATAAACCGATATCTCACTGATATCTCACCGCGATAAACGATATCTAAATCTCGGTACTTAGAACGATATTTGATTTCTGACCAAGATAATTGCATAACATTACATACACAAATTAAAAATATGTATTTATTTTACCATCATTTCCTTAGCCAAGTATCACACGGGTTCAAAAACAGTTTTAGCTTTAAATTTTATAATCAATTATTTTAATTTATCATTTTACATATGATTTAGATTAACTAAAATAGAAAGTAATCAGAAAGTTATAAAAAAATCCTTTCAAAAAAGGAAAGTTTTCATCTGTTTGTAATAAACTAGCAGGGTACCCGCGCAATGTGGCGGCGGGTACCCTGTGTAACTAATTTACGGTGAACAAATGTTGTTAGGTCTATGAAGTCAATGCGGTGGCAGGTACCCCGTGTAACTATTTTACGGTGAACAAATGTTGTTAGGTCTATGAAGCCAATGCGGTGGCGGGTACCCTGTGTAACTATTTTACGGTGAACAAATGTTGTTAGGTCTATGAAGCCAATGCGGTGGAGGGTACCCTGTGTAACTATTTTACGGTGAATAAATGTTGTTAGGTCTATGAAGCCGTAGCGGGGATAACCGACATTTTTTAGTTTACCATAACTAACTAATGCACTATACATATAACAAACAAATTCATACATGTTGCATTATATTTGACTAATATAACACAAACGCTACTTATAAGCCAATGATCAGTTATATGTATGAGTAGAAATTGGTAGGTTGATCCGAGACACTATTTTCTCATTTTTTTTCTTAAAAATTAAAAACAATGAATGTCAAATAAACTCTGAGAAACTTTCAACCCAATTCACTTTTTATTTTGGACAAAGGTCAAACACCAAGATTATAAAAAAGTTCCCTGAAATAATTAACATGATTCCTTAACATGTCAGGTTTAAGGTTAAGATGGAGATGCACCTAGTCAAATAAGATTCCTAACTCATTCCGACAACCATATGGATAGCCATAAACTCCGTCACATAAGCAGATAACTACATCTAGATGTACCTGGATGAATTATGCTTCAACAAGGCGTCAATCAACACAACCAAATCCACAAATAGAGCCACAAATATCCCTGTTTCATCATATTGTGTAAATTGGCTTTGCCAAAGCTCGTAGCCGATTACCCCTTTGCTGTTCAAAAAAAAAAAATTCATAATGTGTAAACATATTTTCAGTAAGAAATAAAACATAACAACAAAATAAAAGAAAAAAAAAGCATAGAATTTTTATACTTATATATTCACTTTAACTGTTCTATAATTTAACCATGTCTTGCAACTAATGTAATAAACGCGATGCATTATGTAATAATGAAATTACTTGATGAAATCGATACAAAAGTAAAACAAACTAATAACTTTACAATTTCAGTTACTTTGATGCTTCTCAAATTTAAAGTATTTATCAGTAGACTTTAAACTTTAGGACAATGAGAGCACAACTAAACCACCAAAAACAACTCAGTTCCTTGATTTTTGAAACACACAGTGCCAACAATTAAGCTACCAAGAACAAACCCAGCAACAAAAGCACTCCCGTTCCTCAAACTTTCATCATTATAGAAGATATAAAAAATAGATAATAATTTAGATGTACAAAATGGTATTAAACAAATAAATAATAATTTACAATTAAGCACTTACTGATCTATTAAATACTCTAATGGCTTCTTTCGCTGGTTCAACACTTGCAAATCCCCTGCTCCTATCCATAACCATAATCTAATTCAACAAAAATTAGGGTCAACAGGAACTAAAACGTTCTCAAAATTATAATAACTTGCAGTGTAAATCAAACTCAATCAAAAAATTGCTAATATATACCTTAACAGTTCAAACTGTCAAACTATGGTTAGCTTTCTTCATCATCATCATCGTCGTCGTCGTTTGTCTAGTTCTTATTCAGTTTCCGATTCTGATTCTAGGTTATGTTCGACTTGAATTGCTTCAAATGTTGGTGAAGATGTTCGGAGCAGCGGAGTTTTTGAGTTGCAAGATGAATTTAAAGTAGTGGTATGGTATTGTAGTCGATCACATGTGTCTGTCGTATTTGTAAGATGAAGTTTAAGCATTTGTAGACACATGCTTGAAGGAATCAAGAAGATTAAAGGAATCGATGAATGGAATCGAGGAGGCGTCTTGGGTAAAGGAGAATTGAGAATGAAATCGAGGAGACGTCTAGGGATAAGATAGAATTGAAACGACGGGAGGAGGAGAGAGAGAGATTATTCGCAGGTAAGGAAACAGTGATGGATAAGGCGTCTTAGGGTTAAGGGGAATCGGTGAGGCATCTTAAAATATATTAATTAATTAGAAGAAATCAAATGTCTTACGTTCCAGTTCCATTGGTTAGTGCGTTCGTTTGTGGAGCTCTGGACCCGTGTTCGAGCCTTGTCTATCATTTATTTTTTTTAAACCTATATTCATTACAAATAAGGAAAGTTCTTGACTGAATTTTCAGGATCCTATTTAAAGAAAGGTGCTAAATACATTATAGATAGTAGAGATTTGAAAACCCAAATCGTCTTTCCCACATCTATACTATATTATAAAGAGTTTACCCCTTCCATAATTAGCAAGGCTGAAAATTCAGCCAACACACTTGCTAATTATGGAATTAATCACATTTGTAAAAAAGACCACGCCCGGGACTCGAACTGCAAACCTCCTGGTTGCCAGACAAATGCTCTAACCAAACGAGCTAAGAAGCTACATGTTGTAATCTTGAACGATATTTTATATAACTTCTTTTACACTCAGATTCCTTTTAGTAATTGAACGGTCGTTTGCAAATTGGGAAGTGGAAGCACCTCGCTTTGGAAATCACAACTTTCAGTGTTCTAATCGATTAGAAATAACTACTCCACCTTGCCGTCAAATACGCTCAAAATCTCTGACGCCGGCGTAAGGTATTTTTTTCCGATGATCTAATTTTTTTTTTTTTTTTGAACGGCATTCCCATAATCTAATTGATCGTAACTACCTTTATCTAATCATGATCTAATTTTTCAATTAGGTTTTAATTACACAGGTTAAAGAATTTTAGTTTGAAATAAAAACCAAGGACCACCTACTATTAAGTTTATCTAGGGTTTTTGTGTAACCATCTTCTTCCTTCTCTCGCCGAAACCACCGTAAGGTCCACTTATCTCTGTTAATAATTATGCTTCAAAGCAATTTAAGGTTTGTATCTTCTTTTGAACGAACATTTGCTATCTCCAGGAATTTAGGTCAGATTTCAGATGGAACGATGCTTTCTTTTGTCTCCAGAAGGTATGTTCCTTGCCTTCTCTCCAAATGCAAAAAGAAAATCATAGGTGAAATTTAATTTTTCCTCTTTTACTTCCCCTTATTTTATTATTTATGAAACTTGTAAGGAATGATGTTTTAGGTCGATTTATGTATTTGTTTGATTTTGGCTCACATGAATTGATTCAATCATATAGAATGTTGAGGAGCATTTTCAGTTGTATTTTATTTATTTTATTATATGGAAGGTTTGATATCTATTTCAGTCATCCATGTATGTAATTGTTTCAAGATTTTTTTAAAAATAAAAGCTTTCATAGTTTATACAACTAAAATTTTTGATCTTTTTATTGCGTATTGAACATTTGAGTTACCGTGGTGTATTGAAATGAAATGGGGTTCCAACATAATTAAGGTTTAATATCAAGTTCATTCATCCATGTATGTAATTAGGTTCAGTCCCGTTGTGGACGAAAAAAAAATAGTAAATTAGATGTTAAAAAAACTAATACGAAGTATCAAGATTTTATCAAAACTAAATTTTTTTAATGGTAGCTTCAAATTTTGGTATTTTACTTGAGAATTGTACATTTGAATTATTTTTTCAAAATTAAACCTTTTAATGGTAACTTCAAATTTTGGTATTTTTACGTGAGAATTATACATTTGAGTTACTGAGGTGTGCTCAAAAGATATGGGGTGTATGGTATGTTATATTTGTTGAATCTTGGTGAGGTCATTTCAAGTTTCAACCACATGCTTCACATCCTGAGTAAATAGGAGGCAAGGCTAAGATACTGGCTTATATTTTCCGCTGGGTTCATCGCATCACATTCGGACCACCACTACCACATCACTATCACCACCACCCACAATCACCACATCTATACAACCGCCAACCACCATCATCACTATTACCACCGAAAAATATAGTTACAAGGTACCCGCCGCCGCATTGTGCGGGTACCTGCTAGTAATAAAATAAAGACAGAGTCTTTTCGAATCGATCGAACTCTGCACATGTCAAAATCAAGCAAGATGAAACCCATCGAATCTTCGCAATCCACTTTCATTTTTTCTCAATTTCACGACGATGACGATGATTTTCAAAACCCAACTCAATCGTTACCACTAACTCAAAGAAAACCTAGCTCATCTCAGCTAATTAAACCCAAATCAGTCATCAATCGACCATCAAAGAAGCCTAAGAAGAATCATATATATCCTGGTAAGGAGAACTTTAAGACCCCATCTGATTTGGGTTTAGGTTTGGGATTAGATTCTGATATCTCTTTAGAATCTATAAATCCGACTATTATCTGCGACAAAAGTACTGTTGATGATGGTGTCTTGGTTACGAATGATGAGAAAGAGACGAAATTAAATGATGGTTTTGGTTACTTATCGAATTCGATTGAATCTAGGTTGTTGTTGAAGTCCAGAAATAATTGCAGTCTAAGTGTTTGTGAAAATGACTGAGAAATTGGATGAAGATGCAGAGGAAATATTTGATTAAATTAAGGAATCTGGTACTACACAACTTGATGTATTGCTCGATTTATGTTGTTCTTCTGAAGAAGCTGAGATTGAAAATGGTGATAATGAAACTGGTGGTTTAATTAGCTGTCCAATTTGTGGAATTGATATTTCTAAAATGAGTGATGAACTGAAACAAGTTCATACAAACGAGTGTATTGACAAAGAACAGGTTCATAATCATGTAATATTCTCTTACTCGTGCATTATTTTTAGTTTAATTCATCAAATTACCTGACCTAATTGTTTATACTATTTACTGTGCATACGACCTAATTGTTTAAAAACTGATTTTCCATACTCTTTGCAGGCAGATATTTCTGATAGTGACAATGTTCCAGAATGTCTTGGGCATGTTCTTGATGATCCAGTTTCTGGTGCTTCTGGTCAAACTCTTGGTCAACTGCCTCAAGTGTCTTCAATTTCAGTATGGCTGCAAACTCTTGGTTTATCTCGGTATGAAGAAGTTTTCATTCGTGAAGAAATTGATTTCGACAGTCTAAAATGGCTGACAGATGAGGTACACCTAAATCTATATGTTCTTTTAAAAAAAAACAATTTCATCTATATTTTATGATAAACCGTTATTAATTATCCTCATTGCTTGTAACTAAATTAAGTAAAGTTTCAATCTTTGCAGGATTTATGTAATATAGGTATTGCTGCTCTTGGTCCCAGAAAGAAGATAGTTCATGCTCTTAATGAACTGAAAACAGAAAACCGTATGGAAGTTAATTTACCCGAAAAAGTTGCACAAAAGGAGAATAAAATAGTCACAACTAAATTAATTACAGATTTTTTTCCTGGTTTTACTGGAAAAGTGAAAAAAACTTGTGTTACTGAAGCACAAGTTGGAAAAACCAACTCAGATGATGGTAATAAACGTAAAAATAACTTTTTAAATAAAAAGTTCAGAAATATACCCTCGTGGTGCTCAATAGCTGGAACGCCATTTCGTGTGGTAAGTTTTAATATTTTGTGATTTAATTTTTAATTACATTTATAATTTAATTGACTAAGTTAATGATACATTCTTGAATATTAATTTTTTATTTTTATTTTACTAGGATGCGTTTAAATATTTGCGAATGGATTGCTCCCATTGGTTCCTTACTCACTTTCACGCAGACCGTAAGTTCAATCCAGTTATTTTAATTTTTATTTGCCAAAATAAGAAAAAAAAAATCTTTTATTATTGTTAAATTTCTTTTACTAATTGTTTTTTGTTGCAGATTATGGAGGTCTTACAAAGTCTTTTTGTCATGGAAAGATTTACTGCTCCTTAATTACAGCAAAACTTGTAAATTTAAAAATGGGGATTTCATGGGAAAAAATTGAAGTTTTACCTCTTAATCAGAAGATAAATATTGCAGGAGTTGATGTGACTTGTTTTGATGCTAACCATTGTCCAGGTGCCATTATGATTCTATTTGAACCACCAAATGGTAAGGTATGTATCATGCTGACTTTTTAACTTTTATTTATTTATCTTTTTTTTTTTAATATTTTTTTGAATTTGGTCATTTTTTTTTTCTCATGCATAGGCTGTTTTACACACGGGAGATTTTCGTTTTTGTGAGAATATGACCGAGATTTCTAGTTTGCAGACACGTGTTCATACTCTTGTTTTAGATACCACTTATTGTAACCCTCAGGTATGCAAGAATAAAAAAATGTGATTTTTTTAATAAAAAAAGTCTTAACAGAAAATGTGTTCAAATTGGACTTTGAGGGGAAATATTCTTAGAAAAGAGAAAACTAACTTTTCAATTAAATTAGCTAAATTTCTGGAAAATTAAAAAACTTGAACACATTTTCCATAAATTTAGTAGTAATTTTCTAGGAAAATGGAGATGAAAAAAATAAATAATTAAATAATTGATTAATAATTTTGGCAGTATGATTTCCCGAAACAAGAAGCTGTAATCCAATACGTTCTTGAGGCAATTCAAGCTGAAGCTTTTAACCCAAAAACATTATTTCTAATTGGCAGCTATACAATCGGTAAGTTGTTTGTCTCTTTATTTAGATTACATATTATCATCCTTTTCTATTATTTATAAAAAATATAATAAAAAAACAGGAAAAGAGAGTTTTTATGGAAGTAGCCCGTGTACTTCGTAAAAAAATATATATAACTGCTGCAAAAATGCGAGTTTTAGAGTGTTTGGGAATGCCAAAAGAAGATATGCAATGGCTAACATCAAATGAAAATGAAAGCCATATTCATGTTGTGCCTATGTGGACTCTTGCAAGTTTCAAAAGATTAAAACATGTAGCTAATACTTATATGGTAAGTATTTCTAATTTAATTATTATTATTTTAATTTAAACATTACAATTACTGTCAGTGTCAGCAAAATTTGGAATACTAAGCTCCCCACAAGTTAGCTAGTCAAACATAGGCTTAAAAATAGGTCTAATGAAGTCAAACCGAGTCAAATAAGCTCCATATCCGTTTGGTTGACTTTTGTTGACTTTTGTCTGTTTAATCTTCTTGCAATAACATCAAAACTGAAGAAAAATGGAATATTAATTATGAAATTGGTTTTCTGGAATCATTATAAAATTATTTGTCCATTTACAGACGTTGTGGTCCTTTAACTTTTAAATTAAATGTCAATTTAATTTAGTAACACGTTTTTTTTTATCATGTTTCTGATGTTGTATAATGACATAGAAGTCAATGAATATTAATACTAATATAATTATTTTTTTACTTTTACTGTATATTTTCTTTTTATAATTGTAATATTATTATTATTATAATAATTTAATTTATTTTTATTTTTTAGGGTCTTATAGTCTTATAGTTTCTTTCTCTCCAACTGGTTGGTCATTTGGTAAAGGAAAGAAATCATCCCCAGGAAAGAGGTGGCAGCAGGGTACTATAATAAGGTAGTTAATATACAATTTCCTTTAAAAATATTTCATTTAAAATTTTAAATAATTATATTTCCAAATAAATGTATTTAGAAAGCTTTATGCATTAAAATACAGTATGGGGGATATTTTGGCCCGTTTGTACTGTTTTTTTATTAGCTGTTATTTTCGTTTGTAATTAAGAATTAATAAAATATTTTTTTAATTTTCTTAAATCCAGATATGAGGTGCCATACAGTGAGCATAGCAGTTTTATAGAACTTACAGAGTTTGTAAAAATTGTATCTCCAGAAAATATTATTCCAAGTGTAAATAATCACAATTCAGAGTCTGCAAACAGGATGATTTCTCTATTATCATCTTAATACACAAGGTTAGGATTAATTACATAAAACATTTATTTGTTGATTGATTGACATAATTTTTATTTTATTTTTCTTTTGCATACAGGTTTTGCAAGTACCCAAACACAATTATAAGTAATTTGTTGTTGTTTTATTGTCTGAAATGGAAGTAGATAGGTATTGTGGGCCCTGTATTTAAGTTTTTTCAACTACTTAGGTGCATCACTGTGGCAAATTGGGCCTGCATCAGTTTAAATACTACCTCCGTATCAAAATAAGTGATACATTTGGGAAATTGCGGTTTTTGAGGCAAAAGATTGGAAAGTG
>OY970825.1:67903276-67910776 GCA_963853835.1 Calendula officinalis | reverse complement strand
AGCCTTTATGGCTTTCACTGAAGATGATTTGAAAAGTTCCTTTGAATAGGACATCAAAGAAGCTGAGAGGATGAGTGTTCATACTGATTGGGATTCCACTCAGTTGTACAAGGTGAGTTCCTTTCAAACTTATTCAGTGAATGAAAAAGAAAAGATTTTTGAGTATATGATTGTTGATCTTAAAACATTACTACAGAGAGAAAAAGCTTTAAAATTAACAATTCTTGAACTTGAAAGGGTAAATAATGAACATTTAGATAAATTAGCAAAATTTAAAGATTTAGAACTAAATTTTTTAAACTTACAAGACATGAACCAAAGATTAACTGATAAAGCTCATTTACACAAATTAGAAAAAGAAAAATTTGAAAACGAGTGTAAATCTTGGGGAAATGCATCTATTAAATTAAATAAATGTCTAAATCAACAATTTCAAGAAAATGTGAGGGCTGCACTTGGTGTTGATCCTCAGTTAAAAAATAGAAATAATTTTGCTGATTTATTTGAAAATTTTTCTGATATGAACCCTATTCAGTTTGTAAAAGCAAAAACTTTTTGTGAAGTTGAATGTCAAACTGAATCAGATGATGAGGATAAAATCATTTTTGAAAAACCAATTGGTCCTTCTATCTGTTCTAAGTGCTATACTGAACTACAAGAGCTCAGTATTGAATTTCCTGAAAAAGAAATTTCTGATACTGACATCGAAGTGGTGCAGTATGACACTTCTGCTGTTCCTCCATTTGAACTTTTATTTAACACAACTACTTTTGAGATATATAATGAAAATAAAACCACCTCTACTCAAACTGTTATATCTAATACTGAGGTTGCAGGAACATGCAAGACAATTACTCAAGAATCTAAAGAACATGTTCAAGTTGTCATTCTAAAACATGATAACAAGAAAACAACTTCAACAGGATCTTCAAGTGGCAAAAACAAGAAGTTGAATATTAAAAAGGCTTCTCTGTCAAATAAAATTAAGACTCCAGAATCCTCTCCTTCAAAACCAGTCAAACATAACATTAAAACTCCATTGAAAAATAACAGAAATAACATTTTGAAAGCTTTTGGTGATCAGATCAAAGTATTAAGTCAAAATTTTGCAAAACTTACTCAGACTGATCAACCAAAAGTCAAACAATTTTCTAAAATTCCTTATGAAAACATGTTCAGAAATAGACCTAGAAAATGTTATAGATGTCATCACACTAGTCATAAAGGCGATGAATGCTGGACTGATCTCTCAAATCCTAGGTACTCAGTACCAAAGAAAAGGAGAGAAACTAAGTCAGTATCACCCAAGAAAACCTCCAAGGTTTCTCCTGAAGTGATACTGACCTCTTCAACAAAAGAGATTAAGTCTACCCCTGTTTCTCCTACCAAAGGTCCCATTCAAAAATGGGTTCCTAAAAGGAACTAATCCTTATTTTGTGTCTTGTGCAGGGTGACAGAAAATGGTACTTAGATAGTGGCTGCTCAAGACACATGACTGGCAGTATGGAGTACCTTCTAAATTATACTCCAGAGAAAGGTCCTTCTGTCAAATTTGGAGATGATTGAATTGAAAAAACAAGAGGGTATGGAGTAATCAAAGCAGGAAACATAACTTTTAAAAGAGTTGCATATGTAGAGGGTCTTAAACACAAATCTGATCAGTATCAGTCAGATGTGTGATGATGACAATGAAGCTCTTTTCAGAAAGGTTGCAGGAATCATCTACAATGATAAAGGGCAACCTGTACTCATTGCTAGAAGAGAAAAAGACGTCTATGTAGTCAACCTATCTGAAATAGACCCTACTATTCGAGTTTGCCTGCTGTCTAAAGTCAAGCCAGAACTTCACTGGTTATGGCACAAGAAACTTTCTCACATAAACTTCAGAAACATAAATGAGCTTAGTATGAAGAAATTGGTGAGAGGGTTGCCCACTATTACTTATTCAAAAGATAAGTTATGCTCAGCATGTGAAATGGGCAAGCAGAAGAAGAGTTCATTCAAGTCAAAGGTTAATCACTCCATTAATGAACCTCTTACAATGATACATATGGATCTTTTTGGCCCCATCAGCACACCATCATTGGCCAAAAAGATCTATACTTTAGTCTTAGTAGATGAATTCTCAAGATATACTTGGGTCATTTTTCACAAGACTAAATCAGATGCAACAACAGAAATCACTGCCTTCATCAAAAGAGAAGAACTTCAAAAGGGCAACAAGGTCAAGCAACTTAGAAGTGACCATGGTACTGAGTTTAAGAACTCAGTATTAGCAGATTTCTGTGAAGAAAAAGGAATTGTACAAAACTTCTCTGCAGCATACACACCACAACAAAATGGTGTTGTAGAAAGAAAGAATAGAACATTAATTGAAGCTGCAAGAACTTTGTTATGCCATGCTGGACTGGCACTGAGTTTCTGGACAGAAGCTGTCAACTATGCCAATTTTACTCAAAACAGAGCTACCATAGTCCAGAGACATCAAAAGACTCCTTATGAGTTATACAATGGCAAGGTTCCTAATGTGGACTACTTCCACATCTTTGGGAGTAAGTGTTTTGTACTCAGTACTAAACAAAATTTAAACAAATTTGCTCCTAAAGCAAATGAAGGTGTGTTCATGGGCTATTCTCCACACTCTAAAGCCTTCAGAGTGTATATCATCTTAACTAAGATGATTGTAGAATCCATTCATGTCACGTTTGATGAAGATCAGAATGAGCATTCTACCTCAGCAACATAAGACATCAATGGCATAGAAAATCTATGCAATCCAGAAAACTCAATTGCTGAACAGCCCAAGTCTCACCCATACTATGTTGATCATGGTATGAGTGAAACTGATCAAGAGACAACTCAGTCTAACTCTAATATATCAAATTCTGAGGTTCCCATAACTGAGAACCCCAATACTGAGTTCCCAATACTTGATCTGAACAATTCCACCTATGAAGAAGGTGAATCTTCTAGTACCTTTCTAGAATCCACCTCAGATCGGCAAAATCAAGAAGAACAGCAACCATAATTGTCTAATACTGACAAGAATTCAACTAAGTATCAGACAGACAACACATCAGTACAATAAGAAATTGTTGACCCTGTTTCAAATGCTCCCTTAGGAAACAATCTAAGGGAACACAGAGATCATCCACATTCTAATATCATTGGTTCAATTGAACAAGGTATCGAAACAAGAAGAAGGTTAGAGTTTGAACCCCAAGCAACTGTGAATTTTTGCTTCTTCTCAAGCTTCTTATCTACCATGGAACCAAAGAAAGCTGATGAAGCTTTATTAGATGAAGACTGGGTAGAAGCTATGCAAGAAGAATTGACAGGGTTTGAAAGAAACCAAGTTTGGAACTTAGTACAACCCCCTGCTGGCAAAACTATCATTGGTACTAAGTGGGTGTTCAGAAACAAAATGGACAAGGATGGTGTTGTCATTAGAAACAAAGCTAGACTAGTTGCTCAGGGTTACAGGCAAGAAGAAGGCATTGACTATGATGAAACTTTTGCACCAGTTGCAAGAATTGAAGCTATTAGGCTGTATCTTGCATATGCAGCTTTTAAGAACTTCAAAGTTTATCAGATGGATGTCAAGAGTGCCTTCCTCAATGGAAATCTACAAGAGGAGGTTTATGTTAAACAACCACCAGGTTTTGTTGATCCTAAATTTCCAAATTATGTTTTAAGCTTGATAAAGCTTTGTATGGGCTCAAACAAGCTCCCAGAGCCTGGTATGATACCCTATCTGAGTACTTAATTGAAAATAAATTTATAAGAGGTAAAATTGACCAAACTTTATTTTCAAAAAGGAAAGGTTCTGACATTTTACTTATTCAGATATATGTAGATGACATTATCTTTGGCTCCACTGACAAGTCAATGTGTGACTGGTTTGCTAAGATTATGTCATCTCAGTATCAAATTAGTATGATGGTTGCACTTACTTACTTTCTTGGTTTACAAGTTGATCAAAAGCCCGATGGCACTTTTATAATCAAAGTAAGTATGTGCATGATATGCTAAAGAAATACAAATTTCAAAATTTATCTTCCATGCACACTCCTATGGGTACTCAGGATAAAATAAGTAAAGATGAAACTGGTAAACCAGTATGTCAATCCACATACCGAGGTATGATTGGCTCTTTACTTTACTTAACAGCTAGCAGGCCTGATATCATGTTTGCAACTTGTTTGTGTGCTCGGTATCAGGCTGATCCTAATGAATCACATATGAAAGTTGTTAAGCGCATTTTTAGATATCTTTCAGGTACTCCTAACATGGGTCTTTGGTATCCCAAAGACTCAAACTTTGATCTTGAAGGGTATACAGATGCAGATTTTACAGGTTGTAGATTGGACAGAAAAAGTACAAGTGGAGGATGTCAATTTCTCGGTGGTAGACTAGTTGGTTGGTCATCCAAGAAGCAAAATTCAGTAGCAACTTCCACTGCAGAAGCAGAATATGTTGCTGCAGGAAGTTGTGCTCAACTCCTATGGATGCATTATCAACTAATGGACTATGGGTTCAATTTCCAGAAAACTCCTATTCATTGTGATAACAAGAGTGCTATTGCTATCACTGAAAACCCAGTCCATCACTCACGAACAAAGCACATTGATATCAGACACCACTTTATTCGAGATAATGTGGAAAAGGGTAAGGTTGCGGTAGATTTTGTTCCTACTGATGATCAATTGGCCGATGTATTTACTAAACCTCTCTCCGAGGAAAGATTTATGTATTTACTAGGACAATTGAGTATGTTGAATCCTTAATTTTTCTTCAAATTTTCTGATACTGACCTCTCAGTATTGGTTCCAATACTGACCCGCTCAGTATCACTCGTCTGATTTATCAAATGTTATAAATTTTAATTTTTTATTAATTTATAGACAAAATTAAATGTTTTTATGATTTTTAATTTTTTTTAATTTAATTTTTTCTTAACTCAATATTGAAGTCCTGGAGTTGTAAAACTGATTTTTAATCCTCATACTCCCCAACGGTAACCTTTCTTAATAAGAAAGTTACCGTTGGAACAGGATAAGGCTGTCAAATCAGCCGGTTTTACTTCCCAATACCGTAATTACCTTTAATTAAATATAAATAACAGTTTATTTCCTTTCTTTCGAATTTTCTAACAGTTATTTCATATTTTCTCTTTCAATTCTCTCTGCGATTAACGATTTCACTTTCTCCTTGCAAGCAAATTACTAAATCACAATCGTAGATGGAAAATTACAGATTTTTCGCACCGGAGGCTGCTACTACAACTCAGTTTCGGAACGACGAAATGCCCAAGTTTGCGAGGAATAACATAACTGCCAATTTCAATATTCCTCAGGCTTGGGCGTGCCCTGAATTCACTCACATGATTACGTATCTGAAGCATTGTCCGATCAAGCAAGCGTTGATTCGTTCACCTCGAGCAATTTATCCGGAAATGCTCTGCGAATTCTGGTACTCTGCTAAACTTGATTCTCCAGACATGATTACCGGTTGGGTTATTCGAGAACAAAGAAGGGCTTTTTTCTCTACTGCTATAATTCGGGAAACACTGAGGCTTCCCGCTCACGCTCAGTATGAGCCCTTTGTTGATCGAACTGAGGCTCGCTCATTGTTACCGTTCATTGGACGCAGAGGAACCAGAGGCATTATTAAAAGAAATGAATTTGGTCCAATGTGGGGTCTGTTAATTTCCACACTTATTCGATGTATGACCCACAAGACAGGAGCTTTGGATCAAATAAATGATTTTGGGATGCAGATTGTTCATGCCATGTATCACGGTCGAGATATTGATTATGCTGGACTGATCTTTAATGAACTAGCTTCTCTGATTCGGGCTCCAACCAGAGAAATCAATGTTCCTTTCTGCAGATTTCCTTCTCTTATTTTTCAAAATGGCATGCCTGCTCATGTTTATGATGAATTAAACAGTCCAAGAGCAGATCTTCCTCCTTTACTTGAGAAGATTTATTTTTACAGGCCAAGGGAAGGAGAGCATGTACTGAGTCACTCCATGTGGGCTATTGTACAGACACACATTAATGATGAACCTCATTCTGATACTGAATCAGAAAGTGATGATAATGATGATGACAGTGGTGATGGTGGAAATGATGATCAATATATTGAGATGATGGATGCTCAACCAGACCCGGCACAAGAACCACCACATATACCTCCACCTGCACAGGATCCCTATGCTCCTCTAATTGCAACAAATTCTGATACTGAGTCCTCAGAAGACACACCAATGGTCATTCGAAGAAGAAGAAACATATCTCCCGTAATCATGGGTGCTTTATCATCCGAAGAAGTGCAGCCTACTCATGCTCCATCATTAACTGCATCTCTTCAAGCACAAAGTCTTGTTGCAGCCACCGCTGACCTTCCAGGTCCTGAACCAAAACCTATTGCTCAACAAATTGAGGAACCTCATGTTCCTCTTGATGTGGAGATTCAGTTTGAGCAAAACATACTGGAAGGTGCACATGCTCGAAGAGAGGAGGATCCTGAAGGTGCTGGTGCTTTAAATCAAAACCTAGATGATCCAGCACCGACCTCTGCCGATGCTAGAAGGGAATCCGACAAAGTCTCAGGTATGAATTTCTAAAAAGCTCTCAAACTTTAATATATATATATATCTTTCCCAAATAGAGACTATGTATTGGCCAGTACCAACTCAATACTGACCAAAGTCTCAACCGAACTTTCAAATATATCCACCTATGGCCAACATAGTTAGCCCACTACTGCTATGCAAAATTCATACACTGAGCATCTCAATGATCATTGCCAGTCTACAATTGTCTCCACATTTTAAGAGACAATGGTGGTGATGTCATACTAACACTCACTGGTGCTGATTGAATGATGTCTTACTTATTTTGAGTAAGGTCACATAATTCAAGAAATGATCACAAACCTTTTTAAGCCACATAAGCCAAAATTATCCATGGGTATAAACCACATTTCTGTTATCACTCTAATACCGAGTGATAAACATTGAAAATAACCAGAAGCACATCCCAGGCTTAGATTACCCAAACCCAAACCTTTTAGTAAATATGACCTATCCTATACTGAGCTACTCAAATATTCACACTCACTTTTACTAAACAATTTCTTACACATTCTATGCACAAGTTCACAATATTTCGTCATGTACCAGATGAAATACAGACTTCTAAATTCTGTTTACATGATAATAGAATTTAACAACACCACAATGCTATTTTATAAACCTTTCATTCTAACCAGTTTACATTTTTTTTGTTTCTTTAGCACCATCTGTGCAGGGTCAAAGAGCACAAGCCAATCAGTCTCAGGAAGTGCAGGGTGCTTTACAAACTATTCTCAACCAGATCCTGGCCATGCAGAACACTCAGACTAATATTCTGGCCAGGATGGATGCCATGAGTAATGAGATAGACTCATTAAAACAGTCAGTGGCACTCCTACAACAACAACAACATTCTCCAC
>OY970825.1:67885776-67893276 GCA_963853835.1 Calendula officinalis | reverse complement strand
GAACTTTTCAACCACGAAGTATTGTCACGGTCGTCAATCCAATATTCGTTGAGCTCCAACAGAATATCACCGATATTTAGTTTACACAAAACTTGTGTAGCTATCTTCGAAGAACTTCGAATCTACCACGAAATACCGCGATGACGTTAACGTCCCATCGAGGTTCCCACCAAGACGAGTAGTCACGGATTTTGTGTCTTCTTGAATAAATAGACTTTTATTCATGGATCTTGTAAAACATACAAAGTCTGAATAAGAATGATACTAACTCAAGTATTATTCCTCACTGGACATAGATACTGAATTATTACTGGATCATTACTTATTCCTTTCGTTCACGTAGATTACTCAATGATTCTTACAACCTAGATTGTAACTTTATCACTAAACCAATCATTTCTATTAAACTAAAGACATAAGATGAGTATTTAGGAATACTATTACTTTTGTCTTTGCTAGCTATTGTTCTTGCAACAATCTAGAACATATTCTAGTCTTGCCTTTTATGCAATTCGGTAAACATAGGAGGATTGGAAATTAACTCCTTAGATTCTTGAATTCATAAAATTCTCCTTGTAACTAAAGCCTCTTTTAGTTACTTGATTTTGTAGATATTTTTACTAGTTAAAGAAATTTCCTCAAATGATTGTGTTATCCACTGAAGTGTTAACAACCTATTAGATTTGCAATAATTAATCACAAGACTTGTGATCACGCTATTAGGTTTGCAATAATGTAATCGATCATTTATTATTTCTCTTAACTCTTTGGCTAACGATTTGGTAAAGTCTTGTTGTTAATGTCTTACTAACTTACTGAATTCACTAACATCTTTAGTGAATTACGTTAGTCTTAGCTCCCACTTACTTTTATGGAACTTAAGCATCTCTTAAACTACTACTTTGACCTAGTCAATAACTTGTAGTTTAATCTTTTAAGAATTCTATCAATAATTAAGATCATCCTTTGGATTTGCGAATATCCAACATTCCTGATTAGGGAATTTATGACCTTTATTGATTACTGTATCTAGCAAGTATAAAACACTTGGAATAATACTATCAGTTCTAAATATATTAGTATTCTTTTAAGAATCTTATTTAATGCCAAAATCATTTCTTGGATTTCTCAAATATCCATTATTCCTATAAGGGAATTATGACTTGATTAAATATTGTATTTATTACAAGTATAAAAGACTTGCAATAATACCTTTTAATTCTTAAAGACTTTAATATAGTTTTGTCCCTTTTAAGAGTCATTTAATGTCTAAGTCATTTTACTTGGATTATGCGAATATCCAATTATTCCTATTAGGGAATTATGACTTCATTAAATCCTTTATTACAAGTATAAAAGACTTGTAATAATACTCTTTAAAGTCTATCTTGATTATTCAATATAATCATACTATATTAATACTAATACTTTAAAACTTTCTATCATAAGTAATGACTATTACTTAAGATGTTTTAACTAAGTTCAATAACTTTTGAACCTTATGCTTCCATAAAACTCTTAAATACTTTCATTAGAAAAACTTTCTAATTACTAGTATCTAAGTACCTTGAGCTATCAAGACATTATTTATACAACAATCAAACAAATATATAAATATAAACATGAAACATTAGTAAATCAAAACTTGACTTACAATCTAGTCATAAACCTTGACTAGTGTAATTATCACACATGCACACAATATAATTCAACCATGGATTCTAGATTAATTAAAACCAAAATAAAACTTGTTTTAACAAAAATAAAATTATCCAAACAATAAAGTAAAATTGTTTAAAACGAATCCACAAAATACTGAATTATAAAAAACTTGGTGCTCGTGGGATCATCACCATCTCATGCCGGTCACTATCACTTTCCATCTCCTCCTGCAATAAACAATTGCAAAAGTTAGATTACTCGTAATGTACTTTACAAGCATCTTAAAGTGATTAAGGAGTGTGGTTGTGTTGCCTGAGGAACTTGCGTTTCCTCCACTACCACTTGCACCCTTTGGACAATTTCTTTTCCAATGCCCAGCCTCACCACACTTGAAGCACTGGTTCTCGGTTCTCGCAGTGTTAGGGTTAACCTTCTTGACCTTTTGTTTGACACCTTTACCATTTGGCACTCCTTGGTTAGGATAGGTTTTACCCTTTCCTTTACCACCATGCCCTTTTCTCTTCTTCCCACTACCACCGCCGTTACCAATCATGAGAACGTCCTTAGATTTGGTCCCCAAACTCAACTCAGCTGTCTTGAGCATGGAATGTAGCTCAGCAATGGATTTCTCCATATTATGCATGTTGTAGTTGACCACAAAAGACTTGTAGTCTTCAGACAACGAGTTGAGTATAGTATCTGTTGCCATTTGCAACGGTATGGGGTGACCAAGTCTAGCGAGGTGATCCATGTGTCCTTTCATTTTCATGACGTGGGCACTCACCGGCGTTCCTTTGACCATCTTGCAAGAGTTGAAGGCTCGATTGATGTCAAACCTCTCGGTGCGAGCTTGCTCTTGAAATGAATCCCTAAGTTGCTGGATCATCTCATATGCAGGAACATCCATAAGTCCCGCTTGTAACTCAGGACTCATAGTGGCTAGCATTAAACAGCTCACATCGAGTGCATCACTGACATGCTTATCATAAGCTTGCCCAGTTTCAGATCTGGCATTAACATCAGGGGTGTTTGGTACTGCTCTCTCCAAGACATACCACTTTCTCTCATGACTGAGCACAATACGAAGATTGCGTTCCCAATTGAGAAAGTTTGACCCAGTCAACTTGTCTTTTTCGAGGATTGAGCAAAGTGAGAGATTGTTGGTACTTGTTGTCGCAATCACGTTTGTTGCTGCCATCTACAAATCAAACCCAGTTTATTAGTAATCATCAATAAACATTCTCTAAAATATATTATAAACCCATAATTAATATTTTAGGCCTAGGATCCATATGTCACATTCTCGCTGCAAGGTTTGGGCACTTCCCGACGAGACATGCTATTTCTGGTAGGTAACTTCCTTATCGTTCGTATCAAGACTTGACATGATTCCTAGGGGTCATAGAATCTTTAGACTTATAACTTATTACAACTTTGTACAATCTAATCGTACATTTCTAAGTTAGTAATAAAGTCTAGTATGTTTATTCTACTCAAGTACTTTTTGGGCCGGGACTCCCGATTATCACCAAAGTAGATCAGACCATATAAGACAGTGCGATGCTCTGCGCCGGGACTCCCGACTATCACAGAACCTTACGCACCCTAACACTCGCAATGATTTGAATCCATATCTAAGGTTCTTTATCCTTACAATACGAATATCGTTTAACAAGTGAGGTGTTCCATTAGGTGGATAGTACTTCGATCTAAGATTTTCTTGGGTTTGTTTAAGTCTTAAGCTAAACTTAAACTTTTTATTCCAATCTTAATCCTTGTTTAAAATGTGTGACTTGTGAATTTAAGAGTTCTACAAGACACCTTTTTAAAACATAAGAACTATTCTTTAAAACTTATAGTTTCAAAAATTTGTACGATTTTACATGTATACCTAAAACGAGGTGTACAAAACGTTCTACTAGATTTTGTGAAAAATCTTATATAGAATAAAACTTACTTGTTTTATCTTACTTGAAAAACTTATAAAACTTATGGTAAACTTTTAAAACTTTTATGATTCATGAACTTGAAACATAAACCTAGTTTAACACACCTAGCTTTTCAAAATGTCTAATAACGAAATTAAACACTTGTTTGTTATTAGATTCGACCATAACTTATGCCTTAACGACACACTTACAAAATTTGTGATTTTCTTGTGTAGCTTCCACTAGCTTCAACAACCATGATGAAACTTAAGCTAACATAGTCACCGGTTTATACTTGGTGAAACTAATAAACTTATTATATAAAAACTATATATAATAATTTTTTGTTTGTTTAAACCTTTCTTATATTTAACTTGAACTAGTTAAATATAGGTTCTTGTTATTTATACTTGATCATTAATGTAGTATATTACATAACTTGTAAAATACTTATATAATTAACTAGTTATAATAACTTATAACTTTATACATCTTAATATATATATATATATATATATATATATATATATATATATATATATATATATATATATATATATATATATATATATATATGTATGTATATATATGTATATATATATATGTATGTATATATATATATATATATATGTATGTATATGTATATATATATATATGTATGTATATGTATATATATATATATATATATATATATATATATATATATATGTATATATATATGTATGTATATATATATGTATGTATATATATATATATATATATATATATATATATATATATATATATATATATATATATATATATATATATATATAACTTTGTATATTACTAGTTAATCATATAATTTCAACTTGTACAATTTCTAGTTATAATGGAATCATAACTTTGTACTTTCTAATTTTAATTATACTATAACTTATACAATAACTATTTATAATATTATTATTAAAGATCAAAATAACATTATCCTTTTAATTGTTTCATTTTATCTTGTATTTAATATATATATATATATATATATATATATATATATATATATATATATATATATATATATATATATATATATATATATATATATATATATATATATATATATATATATATAAATTCGTATATATGTATATCTATAATAGTAAACTTGTAACATTCTAATAAGAATACTACATCTAGCTTATACATGTACATTTTAACTTGAACTAATTAAAATGTGTATAAACTTATTATATCCTTTTAAAATTCAATTTTACCTAATAAATAAAAAAACAAAAATTTTAAATACATATATATATTTATACATAATTAAATACACCTTGTTAATTTTAGAACTTAAAAATTAACATCTTCTTTATCAATTCCCTAAATTAATTAGATGAACCCTAATCTTGTTTTTGATCAATCAAAACTAGGGTTTTTGACTTTCTTGATCAAAGACATTATTTTAATTAAAAGATTAATTTTAATCAATCCTTTTAAACAATAAACTTTGTTTAAAATTCTAAGATAGATTATATCCTTAATAAATTTATTTAAACTTTTTAATTTAAACCTTATAGACAATAAAACTTTGTCTAAATTACTAGGTTTAAAGAACTAGTTTTAATAAACCTATCAAAATAATAATTAAACCTATTAGACATAAACTTGTCAAATTAACTAGGTTTTAGATCATTATCCTAATTAATACTTTTAAACTATTAAACTTAAGCTAGTTTAATCTTCTAGGGTTCTTTAGGGTTTTCGAAAACTTAAGACTAGGATACTTTTCCACCAATTAAACTAGGCTAGTTTAATAAACTTGGTGTCCAAGTATTCCTCTAGATTTTGAAATCTCTAATGGTTTAGGAAAGAATCCTTTTGATCAATTGAACATATCTTGTTTAATATACTTGATCCTAGGGTTTTTCCTTGGTCACGAAAATTCTAGGGTTTATGGAAAGAATCCTTTTGATCAATTAAACATATCTTGTTTAACATACTTGATCCTAGGGTTCTTTCTAGGGTTTCGAAAATTTGCTAGGGTTTTCTAGAAACCTTCTTGACCAATTAAACTTAGACTAGTTTAATGTTCTTGGTCTTAGGGTTTCTTCCCTTATTTTTGAAAATTATGAAGAAGAAGAAAGAAAGAAAAATACTTGAAACAAAAGAATAATTAAAGTAATCAAATAATTTTTGTTAATCTAGTCTAGATTTCTAAACCAACGCTCTGATACCACTGTAGAGATTTACTACGCACCATGCGACTGATCAACCACTTGGGTCGACCACCTAGTACACGAGTTCGAACCATGACTGACCAAGAACATGATCTTGTTCTTGACCGGTTAAAACTAACTAGCTGATTTAATCCCTAAATGCGGAACTAGGATTAAACCTAATCCTTAAATCCTAAAGGATTGGGATGTTGGAATTCTAGATTAGGTTAACAAGAAAGAAACCTTGTACGAAGAACTCGAACACACACACACACACACACACACACTTGTGTGTGTTCGTCGACCATCAAGGGTTCTTTGGCCGAAATTCGTCCAAGAGGAAGAAGGGAGTAAAGGGTTTCCCAAAACATACCTTGGTGTTTGCTTAAGATTGATCCACTGATGATGAACAAATCGAGCGATCTTCTAGTTGATCTAATCAATGAACTTGTTCTTGGTGTGTTCGGTCGAAACCAAGGGAGGAGGGGCTAGGGTTTCGAATTTGGGTGTAAGTGTAAAGGGAATTATTGATTAGGTTTAAATGAAACCTTAAGCCTTCTATTTATAATATAATAAGTTTCATTTAAGTCCTTCTAGTTTGATTAAGATTAATATCTTAATTAAACTTATCTCTTACACTTTAAACCCTTATAGTTTAACTAGTTTATTATTGTTGCACTTAACTACTAAATATCTAGTATTAACACACTAATAATTCGGTACCCATATACACGAATTATATACTTGTATTTATACTTCTAATAGTTAATTATATAATAACCTTTATATAATTTATACAACAATATTATCCAATTACTATATGATTTAATAGCTTTAAATCATATCATGGATAATCTAAAATTAACACATTGTATATTTACTCAACAAGTAAACGTACAACTACTTGTATTAATTAGTTAGTTAAAGTAATCTAGTAATAAGTTAAACTTAACTTAATACTTAACTGATTCATATTGACTATTATGAATCATTCCTCTTCGTAGTATCATTGCCTATTTTGCTCGTATTACATGCACTCACCGATGTGGCTCTTAAGTGTTTCGTAGGCATGGATGTATCATCATAGGTTGACTGACTGTGCACATAATTCCTTCACGATCACGATGTCCGGACCAGCGGGCACGATGTCCGGACCAGTGGGCACGATGTCCGGGCAAGGGATCACGATGTCCGGACTAGCGATCACGATGTCCGGACTAGCGATCACGATTTCCGGACTAGAGATCACGATGTCCGGACCAGCGATCACGATGTCCGGACCAGCGATCACGATGTCCGGACCAGCGGACACGATGTCCGGACCAGCGAGCACGATGTCCGGACAAACGATCACTGCGTCCGGACCAGCGATCACGGTGTCCGGACCAGCGGGCACGGTGTTCGGACCAGCGGGCACAATGTCCGGACGAGCGATCACGATGTCCGGACCAGCGATCACGATGTCCGGACCAGCGTGCATGATGTCCGGACTAGCGATCACGATGTCCAGACTAGCGATCACGATGTCCGGACAAGCGGGCACGATGTCCGGACAAACGATCACGGTGTCTGGACCAGCGATCACGATGTCCGGACCAGCGGGCACGATGTCCAGACCAGGTGGCACGATGTCCGGACCAGCGATCATGATGTTCGGACCAGCGATCACGATGTCCGGACCACCGGTCACGATGTCCGGACCAGCGATCACGATG
>OY970825.1:67843276-67875776 GCA_963853835.1 Calendula officinalis | reverse complement strand
TACTACCCTTGCGCAGGGAGGTACCGCCCCAAGTAGTAATCTCAACTCCCCCACTAATGGGTTATCATTTCCGGATAATTTGACTAACACATAATTGGTCATCAACATGAGCCTTGGCTCTAATTCAATAATCAATTCAACAAGTCAATGTCACAAATCATTTCATGTCATATAAACAATACTATCACCACTTTCTTTATCAAAAACGTTTATTTAATAAAGACTCTTTTAATCATTTTAGTCATTTAAAATCATTTTCCTATGTACTCGTAAAAGATCACATGTACTCACCTTAGCAATGCTATCCAGCACTTGTGTTAATCAACACAAATCCTTACTTCTTAATCAAAGAAGTACTTTAAATCTCAAGGTCTTCTTGACCTAACACCATCATCTACACAATAAACTAGTTATTATACATAACTAATCACTAATCCATCTAATCTAGTACTCCCAACCACCAAGTTCATACTACTTGGTGAAAATCTCAAACCCTAGTTCAAAATTTCTATCCATAAACCCCAAATCTAGCTTGTACACAATGATTACAAGCTTACCACAAGTGTTTTACACCCATGATAGACCATCTTCCCCAAAGATGGTATGGTGGGTTCCCAAAACCACCATTAATACCCATGAAAAGCTTGAAATTAAGGTAGAAGATGATAAGAATCAATAATGTTTACCTTTGTTGTCTAAATCTTCAAAGATGATGAAGATTTGAGCTCTAGACCTCCAAAATCGCCTCTTCTCTTCAAAATAACAGCTGAGCTACTAGTAGGGTCATTTATGCCTAAACCCTAGCCTCAAACCCATTTTATACAGAACCAACCAGTTCGCGATCGCCTCCTTGAAGTTGATCAAATAAATCATCTTCCCATTTCGGTTGGAGCTAAACGATACGGGTCTCGGGAAATCGACGTCGCCCCCGGAACTAAATCAATACGAAACTCGACTTGTCTCTCCGGTGGCAAACCGGGCAAGTCATCAGGAAAGACTTCGGGAAAATCCCGAATAATCTTCACATTCTCAACCGTCTTCTTCTATTTTCTTCCATCTAAGACATAAGCTATAAATGATGCGCATCCTTTCGATAAACACTTTCTTGCTTTAATGGCGGTTTACAAGTTTGGCATATGATGCCTCTTTTCCCCATAGATGTACACCTTTTCATTTTCGGGAGACTTAATCGACACTAACTTATTTCCACACAAAATCTTGGCTTGGTGGATTCCCAACCAATTTATTCTGATAATCACATCAAAGGCCTTAATCCCCATAGGCATCAAATCAACCTTAAACTTCTTACTATCAATTTCTAACACACAATCCCTATAGACATGTTGAACCATAGAGGTTTTCCCATCGGCTACTTCTATTTCATACAAATCATCAAGTAACTCCAGTGGAACCTTAAACTTAGCACCAAACTCATGAGAAACGAAAGAATATGTAGAACCCGAATCAATTAGTACATAAGTGGGTATGGAGTTTATGAATAAAGTACCTGAGACAACATCATGGGTCTCCTTGGCTTCTTCTCGCGTGAGTTGGAAGGCACGCCCTTTGACTTTCAACGGCTCCGGTTTCTTGTGAGCGATTGACACTAACGTTTCGGTTCCCTTCTTTGGGCAAACATTACTATAATGCCCTTTCTCATGACATGAGAAACATTCAACTTCATCTAGGCTCTTGGCCTTACAATCTCTAGCCTTGTGGCCAAACCTCCCACACTTGAAACAACTTCCCGACTCAAGTTTGCATTCTCCTTGGTGAGTCATGCCACACTTTCCACATTTTGCAAAGCCGCCACCACTTCCTTGCTTTGACCCACTTGGGGTAAATCTTCCTTTCTTTGATGGACCCGAATAAGCCTCAAACTTTCTCTTCTCATTTCATACCGACCTCTCTTGAACTCTTCTCTTGCTAACTTTCTCAACACTTCAGGCGACATTAATCGCCTCATCAAGGGTAGTCGCCCTTTTCACCTCTAGCTCATACTCCCATGGCAACCCATTAGCAAACCGAACCACACGACTACGTTCGGTTGGGTAGGTACTTGACACAAACGGGAGATATCCCGTGAACTTCTTGGTATACTCATCCAAGGTCAAATTGCCTTTCTTGAAGTGCAAGAACTCTTCCAACAACTCTTCCAATTCCCTTTCGGGAGAATACTTCTCCTTGAGTCTTCTAGTGAACTCATCCCACAAAATCTTTTAAATAGCTTTCTTTCCCGAAGTTTCATACACGGTGTCCCACCATGTAAGAGCATCATCCTTAAACAATCGTGAGGCATAAGTCACCATGTCTTCCTCTTTGCATTTGCTACTCTCAAGCACACGTTCCGTTTCTCGAATCCATTGAACCGTCACTTTTGGTTCCGTACTCCCGAGATAGAAGTCGGGACGGCAAGCAAGGAATGTTTTGTAAGAACATCATTCACGTTCAATCCTTCTCTACTCACCACTTTCCCCATTGGAGGACTTCTCGGTCGGGTTCGTGTTTCCCGTTGACTTAGTCTTAGTGAGTTGAGGGGAATCTTCACTTTCCTCCCTCCCTTCCTCAAAAAGACGTTCCTCTTCCTCCCTTTCATCATCATCACCACCTAAGTTCAACCGATCATTTATGATCCGGTTAACATCTTGTTGCATCACATTTCTCATATTAGTGAGCATGGATTGAATGGCCTCCATTGTTACCGGAGTATGGTTATTCCCGATACCCGAATTGGCCAATCCATTCCCATCTTGTTTCAAATTCGAAGCTTGTTCCCCATCCAACAATCGACCACTTCTCGTTCTAGCCATCTTACTATATTAAGATGTCAACTCAATTAGAATCTAATAAGTTGACTAAAAAGTCAAAATTAACATAATAATAACTCGATTAAAATAATTCCCTTAATGGTCAACCCTAATCTATAAAGGTCAACCTAACTCTTATGGCACATAACGTCCCACTTAGCTAAGTCTAAGTCTAGGATGGGTAAACCAACCTAATTCTCTTAGACTAAAGCTCTGATACCAAGTTGTAACATACCAATTTTTCAAAATAATTTAAACTTTTAAATAATTAAGTTAAATGATAAAAAAATCCACAATAACCAAGTTACGGTTTGAATAAAACATTTGAATGATTACAAGTGCCAAAAATCGGTGTTACAATAATATCAAAACTAAGTCTCAGGGAATCAAATGGTACACCGAGCTTAATCATCCAATGCTAACACTACAGGGCGCCTAATCCTTAGCTCCCGAACCTGAGTACATAGACATAAAGAAAAACGTAGTACGTGAGACAAAATTGTCTCGTGAGAAACATGGGTTTTAGACCCGGTCATAATTGATGCAATTAAATAATAATTAAATAAATAACAAATTGCACATAAGTCCAACATAATCTCGAGCTTGCCCTAAGCTCACACATACGCAACGGGTCATCCCGAATTAACTCCCCCGATGTGGGTTATCATCATAAGATCACATGGTAATTGGGGTTCTCCCAAACTTACCGAGATCATCTCTCCCCCGTCTCGCGGGTTATCGTAATCCCCCTTTTTATCGGGTTATCATAGTCCCCCGTATACCGGGTATCGTTCACTTAGATATACTACCCTTGCGCAGGGAGGTACCGCCCATAGTAGTAATCTAAACTCCCCCACGAATGGGTTATCATTTCCGGATAATTTGACTAACACATAATTAGTCATCAACATGAGCCTTGGCTCCAATTCAATTATCAATTCAACAAGTCAATGTCACGAATCATTTCATGTCATATAAACAATACTATCACCACTTTCTTAATCAAAAACGTTTATTTAATAAAGACTCTTTTAATCATTTTAGTCATTTAAAATCATTTTCCTATGTACTCGTAAAAGATCACATGTACTCACCTTAGCAATGCTATCCAACACTTGTGTTAATCAACACAAGTCCTTACTTCTTAATCAAAGAAGTACTTCAAATCTCAAGGTCTTCTTGACCTAACACCATCATCAACACAATAACTAGTTATTATACATAACTAATCACTAATCCATCTAATCTAGTAATCCCAACCACAAAGTTCATACTACTTGGTGGAAATCTCAAACCCTAGTTCAAGATTTCTATCCATAAACCCCAAATCTAGCTTGTACACAATAATTACAAGCTTACCACAAGTGTTTTACACCCATGATAGACCATCTTCCCCAAAGATGGTATGGTGGGTTCCCAAAACCACCATTGATACCCATGAAAAGCTTCAAATTAAGGTAGAAGATGATAACAATCAATAATCTTTACCTTTGATGTCTAAATCTTCAAAGATGATGAAGATTTGAGCTCTAGACCTCCAAAATCGCCTCTTCTCTTCAAAATTATGGCTGAGCTACTAGTAGGGTCGTTTATGCCTAAACCCTAGCCTCAAACCCTTTTTATACAGAATCAACCAGTTCGCGATCGAGAACTCAAGTTCGCGTCACGAACTTCGCGTGTCGTGACCACTTCGCGATCGGTAACGGGTCGTGAACTCTGATCGCCAAAACCCCAAATCCCTGATTGATGTTCCCGATCGGGAACATCAGTTCGCGTCGCGAACTCCCTCATCCAGCAGGGCTGCACTTTTTGGTCTTCATCTCGACCCGGTTTCGTCCATAACTTTCCCATACGGTGTCCAAATGACACCAAACCAATTCCTACGGTTCTGAAATGAATTATCCCTATTTATCATATTTTTGTACAATTTATTTATTTACAAAATCTCGGTCGTTACAACTATCTACCCCTTAAGAGGATTCCGTCCTCGGAATCACATCATAATCAACAAAGTTCGGGTAGCGTTTCTTAATCTCATCTTTGACTTCCCAAGTCAAACTTGGCCCAAGGGAATGCTTCCACTTGACCAACACCAACTCAATTTATTTATTCCTTAATTTCTTTGTTTGGGCCTCCAATATGGCCTCGGCTCTTCAATCAATCGGTTGGGCGCATCGACCCGCAAATCTTGAAGTGGGATAATATTCTCCACTTCACCCAGGAATTTCTTCAAATTACTAACATGGAAGGTGTCATGGACACCTGGCAACTCGGGTGGAAGTTCTAACTTAAATGCTTGCAAACCGACCCGTTTCAAAATCCTAAATGGGCCAACATATCTTGGGCTCAATTTGCCCTACTTACCAAACCTCATCACGCCTTTCCAAGGCGACACCTTTAACATCACCATATCACCGACATTTAAATCATAAGGTCGCTTTTTCAAACCCGAATAACTCTTTTGGCGATCTTGTGCCACTTTCATATTCTTTTGAATTATTCCGATTTTCTCGTTTGTTATTTTTACAATCTCGGGACCCGTGAGTTTCGTCTCACCCGCCTCTAACCAACAAGAAGGCGTCCTACATTTTCTCCCATATAAAGCTTCAAACGGTGGCATCTTAATGGTCGAGTGATAACTATTGTTATATGAGAATTCAACTAACGGTAAATGTTCATCCCATTTACCACCAAAATCCAAAACACACGACCTCAACATATCTTCGACCGTTTGGATCGTTCTCTCACTTTGACCATCGGTTTATGGATGGTAAGCCGTGCTCAATCTCAAGTTCGTCCCCAACTCTTCTTGGAGTGATCTCCAAAATCTCGAGGTAAACCTTGCATCCCGATCGGACACAATCGACAATGGTACCCCATGCAAACGGACAACCTCATCAACATACAATTTTGCCAATTTCTCAAGTGGCATGGTCTCCCTAATAGCTAGGAATAACGCACTTTTCGTTAACCTATCAACAATCACCCAAATGGCGTCATGATTTCTACTAGTCTTTGGGAGACCGACAATGAAATCCATTGTGATGTCATTCCATTTCCCGGCCGGCACTTGCAACGATTGTGCAACAGCATAAGGCTGTAACACCCAAAAATTTACAAGATTTTTAAAATTTTTGAAAATAAAATTATAATCAAAAGGTCCCATAAATAAGTCTCAGATATAAATATTTAACATTTAAAACGTATTTAATGTGGAAATAGTTAAAATAAAATAAAGAGTTTTAAAATATTAATTGCCGTCCACATCAGTATTGATAAGATACAGCAGTCAATCGTCCACCTTCTCCTTTCCTTTACTGGTACCTGAAATAATGTGGGGGAAAGTTTGGGTCAGCTGGGAAGCTAGGTGAATAGTCTCAAAATGTAAACAATTATAACATACAACACATGAGGGCACATCGGTGTACTCCTACTCAGAATCTACTCGATTAATTACTCAGCTTTATTTCTCAGATTTTATTACTCAGATTTTAATTTATATAGCGCGCTTGTGTGATTTGGGACGAGAGATCAACCTCGCCCCTCCTCACACCTCAGATAGGCATAAGCCAAAAACTCAGACGGGGGTGATCCCAAAACTCAGACGGGAATAATCCCAAAACTCAGACGGGAGGTGATCCCAGGCATATAGCCAAAAACTCAGATGTGTGTTATTATGTTTTATTATCTCTTTAACATAATTATCTCAGATGCCCTAGCAAGTAGTAGCACAGAATGACCCTGTGCCGAGCTCGGTTACCCAGGCACAATGTCTCAGATTAAAATAAATCAACAGCTGCTCAGATACTCAGATAGCATGTCAAACTCAGATAACAAATCAAACTCAGATAGCGGATCAAACTCAGATAACAGCTCAAGCTCAGATAACAATTATGGTGCAAGAAATGTAACACATAAGTCATGCATGTACAACGTTAAAACTGAATACACGGTGAGAATACTCACCTCGAGAAGACGTAAGCTCCGAAGGATCCTCAGTACTCTAAGGCGCTGCTCGGTTATTCCTAGACGATCCTAAAAGCATAAAAACGAAACCCGAATTACAATCCGATCTAAGGACTCAATTTAGAAAACTGGCAGCACCCGTCGGTCTTACGGAAACTGCTATAACTCTTAAACTGTGCAGTAGATTTATCTCATATTTTTACCATGAAAAATAGACAACCAGAACTACATATCTCTGTGAGGCGGTCACTGGCCAAAACAGACTCTAAGGGTCTCAAAACAGTATCGCAAGACAGACATGATGTACAGCCATGTTTCCTAACAGCAGCATATTAAAATGGTTATAACTTTTAAGCCGTAATTCGGATTGACGAGAGGGTTGCGGCGTTGAAAAGCTAACTCAGAAAACAAGGTCCCAGCGCGGGCCAAAAATCCAGAAACGTATCTTAAGTGTATTAAAAACAGCCTGAAAGATAGAAGACAGTTTCTGCCCAAAAACTTAGTTGTGTTTAAAACTCGTTTTGACAATCCCGACATATTTAGCTCACCAGGAAATCTACAAAGGAAACGGTTAAAAAAACACCGTGACGGAGTCAAAGGACCAACAAATCAAATAATAGGGATGTAGTTATATCGAATTACTCAAGGCTCGGGAATGGTCGAGGCGGCAACTCGAGTTCCACCAAATCTGCTCGACACTCCTGCTCAGAACTTTGCTTGGCTCAGGGACTCTCTCTACGAAACAATTCTCAGGAACTCGAGCCTGTAACTCAATTTGATCACAATTCTCGATCCGCTTGAACTTCTTGCTTGAACACCGAACTCTCCTCTTGATAGTACCCATGCTCATCCCCCATTAATATGACACAAAGAAGAACCCAGATTAAACTCTTCCGAACGGAAGAAGGAAACGAAAAATATAACAAAACAGTGAAGCATTACCGATTGGCAATTCGTGGAACCGAAACAATAAAACTCGGAAGTTCTCTTCTTGGATGGACGAATATCAAGTGGAAGAGATGAAGAATCGGCTAGGGTTCTATGCTCTCTTTCTCTCTTCTGCAGCCGATGGTAAATAGGGGAAGCTCAATTGGGATGGAAAGTAATTAACGGGGGTATTATGACCAATTATAACGAGGCTTAAGGATCAAGCAAATCAGCGCAGGCTTCATGCCTTCCCATTCGGTGGACCATACTCCTCGGGACCTCATGACAAGTTCAACTTGTTTGGGCTCAAATAATTAACTGGAAAGGTGGGGTTATCCAATTAGAAGTCGGGCCCTCAAATGAAAGAAATGACCAAGGAAGTAACCTGGCCCCCATCGCACCCATTTGACTCGAGATTGGGCTCAAAAGATGGAATAAAGCTCGGCTGCTATGACCATGGATCTGAATAGGGGAGAACAAATAAAAAGAAGTCGGCTCGAGGTAGAAACGAAGTAGAAAGAATAGGCCTCGGCCTATCCGTCGGCCTCGGGATTAATAACCGTCTAAGATAATTAGTTAGAATTACTTTTAAACTTACATTAAAGAATTAAATGAACTAATGAACTCGGCCCGCTAATTAAGTGACCGGGTCAAGACCCGAAAACGCGAATTAAAACGTCTAAAAAAAATGAACCGTCCAATTACAGGTCGCCTGAATAATATAAATTATAAATAATAAAAATGTGATTAAAATAATATTATTTAATTAATACAAATTTTGGGGCGTTACAACTCAACTCCACTTGAAATAGACTTCGTCCCCGAAGTCATCGCTCGGAAAAAACTCAGGGTAGCGATCTCGCATCTCAACTCAGGCTCACCAACGACACACGTCCTCAAATTGGAAGAAAAAGAAAATAGGGTTATGAATGAAAAGGAAACTCTATAGGGTGACGTTCTCGATCAGAATAAACTCTGGATCTTGCAATTGCTCATGTGACTCTTTCTTCTTTAGTGGCACAAAATGATAAGGCTAAAAGAATTAGAACCTACATGCTCTCTAAGATCTCGGTTTATCTCAAAAAGAAAAGGATGACGGCAGAAAATACAAAATGATCAAAGATACTCTGTTAAAGATGTCTTCTTGCTCTCGTAGTCAGGCACAGTTGTTGCACTCAGCTGTTGGTGTCGCGTTGAATCTCCGATTCAACTCCACTTGGAGATTCGATACGGATTTGTTGATGATGTTAGATGATCTCGGCGTGGAACTTGGTCATTCCATCCAGCTCCATGACTACACACGACCCTCTTATGGCGATAACAATAAATATAAGGGACATAACTTTCTGCACAACTCTATCAAATAATAATCACTTATACATATTTCCAACATTTTTAAAATCTATTATTGTCAATTCCATATTAAAAATGGCTCTAAAAAGGTCCTCTTCCCTATGGGACATCAGTTTGCATAAGGCAAAGAAGCAATCTAGAAGATTACACCTTTATCAGTTAATACAAAAACAGGAAGTTATTCACAAGAGATGTACATATCACACAGAATTCTCAGATGATGCACACAGAAATTAAAATTACTCAGTAGTACTCATGCAATTTACTCAGAAATGTCAATCATGAATGTAATTCAGAAGTCTAACTCGGAATATATCTCAGAAGTATAACCCCTAAATCTAAACTCAACAATTTTAACTCAGAAATAAACTCTAAACATATCTCAGGAGTATAACTCGGAAATATATAACTCAAAATTACTCCATAATTACTCAAAATAAAATTCTATCATTTAGCTCATTTTAATAATAATTCATTACCAGCAAATTACCGATCTCATTTTAACTCATTTTCCTCAAAATTTCATTATAGCAATTTTCTCATATACGACTCATTAATAAGTTCTCATCACTTTAATTTAATGATTTCTCATTATCACCTTTATAACCACCCAAGAATAAGTATACTGTCTTATTTTGTATATAATTGTAGTATTACTACTTCCCTTTTGCACGATATTCATTCAACTCAATTAACTTGATTTGTTAATTTCTCCAGTAAACCCGATCTATCATTTTGTTGTAAACTCTATAATTACCCATAGAATAAATTTAATTATTCTCAACTGCTTGATTTGATAGTTACTCCTATAATTTATTTGATCAATTATATGTATCTAGATTTCGCACTTTAAATTCATACCAACAAAATCTCTCTGCATAAGCATCATGCTTATAATATTTATAAATAATACATAATGATAATTATTTCTCAGAAATTTCCCCTTTTACTCCTACTCAACTCCACTTGGAGAAAACTCGTCCTCGAGTTTGGCACTAGAATTCTCTATTGTGATGAAACAAACATCATATACTCACTCAAGCAAATAACATGCATAAAATAAATTCACAATAACAAGCATTGGTCCATCGTTCCCCTCAAAATCTCCCCATAACCAACCAAAAGTTCGGTGTGTACGATAATAGGGGCCCTTCTATTACTTTCGACACCTACCTTTGTTTGGTCACGGGTCAATCTCAAGTTCACAACTTCTCACACATAAAAATAATCCACAAACAAATCACACTCAGAAGAAAGAAAAGTTTACTTTCAATATCTGATAAATACAGATATGCACTCGGCTATGGTTACTCAAAACCTCATAAACATTACTCAGAAATCATGCGTATATTTAGTCTCATACGCGATACTCGGATAACTCAGATTCATAGAAATATTTCCACTTTGTTACTTTCACAATACGAATATCGTTTTATCTTCTACTCTTAGTTATCTCATTTGTCATTTCCCATGAATAACATTTACTCTTTCTCAAAATTTTATCCGATTTATTGCCGTCACGAGCGACAATTAATATTTTCTAGTTCAACATTCTCGGTTAATTATTCTAATAAGCTTATATAGCTCGTTTATTAGCTCTGCGTTAACTTAACAATCTAACACTGAACTCGTTATTCACACGATGTCTTGCACTCAACTATTTAAACCACTTACTCATAATGTTTTCTCATTTTATTTCAATTTAATGATTCTTAAATAAATATTAATCTGTTGACTTTTCAACCTGGAATTTTCTCAATTACAACTCATGGTAGTCTCGAAATTTTAATTTCTCATTTAATAAGTTTAATATAATCACTTCTCTTTTAACACTATTTAATAATTCTCTTTAATACATTCTATAGATTCTTACACAAATTTGGAATTCCATATTAATGTATCCTTTGGCTGCTAAATCTTGATTCAATATCTTCTCATTATGCAATACTCATTTTATTATCTCATTAAACGTATATCTCAAAAATTTAGTTCGATATCCCCTCGTTTAGCTTGAATGCAATTATTTTTCATTTTCTTGAATTAATAATTTCTCCTTACACAACTTGGTAAACCCTCATTTAAATATTTATTAATCTCTGATTTACTAGCTCCAATAACTCTTTCTATAAAGTGTTTTTCTTCGAAATGAAAACTTTTAATATTCTCCAAGTTTCAAAATTTATTACTTTTCTTTAATATTATGAACTTCTCCGTTTCTCATTTACTCAAGCATGTTTCTCATTTGATAATTTATGAAATTTTATATTACAAATTGGTATTCATTTATCACACTTTTGGTTAAAATTTCTCAGAATTATAAAATCTCATTTCAACTCTATTAGGTGTTCCTCTAAATTGGAAACATTTATTATTCCCATTAAAATTTATAATTCCTCTAGTTTGCGTATTTGTATATGTATAACTATATTAAACACTGGGAATTAAAACCAGAATTTTACTCAGAATTATGCTCTAAATTGTACCCAAAATTATCAAACCTCGCATTCGTATACCTATATATACATAGTATTGAGTCGTACATTTCATATGTAATTTTTCTTATGTTAATATAACTTTTAGGGTTTATTTCACAGATGTAATCACAAACAACTCTCGGAAAAATATACTTACAAAATAAACACAAAAATCTTAGACTACTCTACTCATCCATACTCAGAATACAACACACATCTCAGATAAATAAAAACTATTAAATATTACCAGCAATGGGGAAAAGCGAGAGATCGACGTGTCATGTTGTATGCTTGATGTGGAAACTTTACTCAGAAAATATTTTGCTCAATTCGCGTTTTAAAACTCGAGACTCAAACTTGAGATTGAATCCACCCCTTGTGAATCCAAATCCCTCAAGTCAGAGCTCTGATACCAACTTGTAACACCAAAAAATTTACAAGATTTTTAAAATTTTTGAAAATAAAATTATAATCAAAAGGTCCCATAAATAAGTCTCAGATATAAATATTTAACATTTAAAACGTATTTAATGCGGAAATAGTTAAAATAAAATAAAGAGTTTTAAAATATTAATTGCTGTCCACATCAGTAGATAAGATATAGCAGTCAATCGTCCACCTTCTCCTTTTCCTTTACTGGTACCTGAAACAATGTGGGGGAAAGTTTGGGTCAGCTGGGAAGCTGAGTGAATAGTCTCAAAATGTAAACAATTATAACATACAACACATGAGGGCACATCGGTGTACTCCTACTCAGAATCTACTCGATTAATTACTCAGATTTATTTCTCAGATTTTATTACTTAGATTTTAATTTATATAGCGCGCTTGTGTGATTTGGGACGAGAGATCAACCTCGCCCCTCCTCACACCTCAGATAGGCGTAAGCCAAAAACTCAGACGGGAGTGATCCCAAAACTCAGACGGGAATAATCCCAAAACTCAGACGGGAGGTGATCCCAGGCATATAGCCAAAAACTCAGATGTGTGTTATTATGTTTTATTATCTCTTTAACATAATTATCTCAGATGCCCTAGCAAGTAGTAGCACAGAATGACCCTGTGCCGAGCTCGGTTACCCAGGCACAATGTCTCAGATTAAAATAAATCAACAGCTGCTCAGATACTCAGATAGCATGTCAAACTCAGATAACAAATCAAACTCAGATAGCGGATCAAACTCAGATAACAGCTCAAGCTCAGATAACAATTATGGTGCAAGAAATGTAACACATAAGTCATGCATGTACAACGTTAAAACTGAATACACGGTGAGAATACTCACCTCGAGAAGACGTAAGCTCCGAAGGATCCTCAGTACTCTAAGGCGCTGCTCGGTTATTCCTAGACGATCCTAAAAGCATAAAAACGAAACCCGAATTACAATCCGATCTAAGGACTCAATTTAGAAAACTGGCAGCACCCGTCGGTCTTACGGAAACTGCTATAACTCTTAAACTGTGCAGTATATTTATCTCATATTTTTACAATGAAAACTAGACAACCAGAACTACATATCTCTGTGAGACGGTCCCTGGCCAAAACAGATTCTAAGGGTCTCAAAACAGTATCGCAAGACAGACATGACGTACAGCCATGTTTCCTAACAGCAGCATATTAAAATGGTTATAACTTTTAAACCGTAATTCGGATTGACGAGAGGGTTGCGGCGTTGAAAAGCTAACTCAGAAAACAAGGTTCCAACGTGGGCCAAAAATCCAGAAACGTATCTTTAGTGTATTAAAAACAGACTCAAAGATAGAAGACAGTTTCTGCCCAAAAACTTAGTTGTGTTTAAAACTCGTTTTGACAATCCCGACATATTTAGCTCACCAGGAAATCTACAAAGGAAACGGTTAAAAAAACACCGTGACAGAGTCAAAGGACCAACAAATCAAATAATAGGAATGTAGTTATACCGAATTACTCAAGGCTCGGGAATGGTCGAGGCGGCAACTCGAGTTCCACCAAATCTGCTCGACACTCCTGCTCAGAACTTTGCTTGGCTCAGGGACTGTCTCTACGAAACAATTCTCAGGAACTCGAGCCTGTAACTCAATTTGATCACAATTCTCGATCCGCTTGAACTTCTTGCTTGAACACCGAACTCTCCTCTTGATAGTACCCATGCTCATCCCCCATTAATATGACACAAAGAAGAACCCAGATTAAACTCTTCCGAACGGAAGAAGGAAACGAAAAATATAACAAAACAGTGAAGCATTACCGATTGGCAATTCGTGGAACCGAAACAATAAAACTCGGAAGTTCTCTTCTTGGATGGACGAATATCAAGTGGAAGAGATGAAGAATCGGCTAGGGTTCTATGCTCTCTTTCTCTCTTCTGCAGCCGATGGTAAATAGGGGAAGCTCAATTGGGATGGAAAGTAATTAACGGGGGTATTATGACCAATTATAACGAGGCTTAAGGATCAAGCAAATCAGCGCAGGCTTCATGCCTTCCCATTCGGTGGACCATACTCCTCGGGACCTCATGACAAGTTCAACTTGTTTGGGCTCAAATAATTAACTGGAAAGGTGGGGTTATCCAATTAGAAGTCGGGCCCTCAAATGAAAGAAATGACCAAGGAAGTAACCTGGCCCCCATCACATCCATTTGACTCGAGATTGGGCTCAAAAGATGGAATAAAGCTCGGCTGCTATGACCATGGATCTGAATAGGGGAGAACAAATAAAAAGAAGTCGGCTCGAGGTAGAAACGAAGTAGAAAGAATAGGCCTCGGCCTATCCGTCGGCCTCGGGATTAATAACCGTCTAAGATAATTAGTTAGAATTACTTTTAAACTTACATTAAAGAATTAAATGAACTAATGAACTCGGCCCGCTAATTAAGTGACCGGGTCAAGACCCGAAAACGCGAATTAAAACGTCTAAAAAAAATGAACCGTCCAATTACAGGTCGCCTGAATAATATAAATTATAAATAATAAAAATGTGATTAAAATAATATTATTTAATTAATACAAATTTTGGGGCGTTACAAAGGCACTTGGTGCTCGACTTTCACTTGTGCACACGTGGCACATTTTGATATGTACTTTGCTACTCTCGACTTCATCCCGGGCCACCAATAAATTTCTTCAAGTCCTGATAAGTCTTTGTACTTCCGGGATGAATCGAATACTTAGACTTGTGAGCATCATTCAACAACACTTTTCGGTTTCCACCGAATTTCGGAACCCAAATCCGACCATTCACGGTTTTTAGCCCTTGATCATTTTCTTCAAATACTTGGTTCTTTACAAATCTCTCTTGTCTATACTCATCTTTTCCCATCACGTCCTTTTGTGCGGTGTTTATACTTTCAATAAATCTAGATACTACATCAATCCTCATTAACTTAGCCTTAACCGGTTTTTCATAAACTTTTCTACTTAAGGCGTCGGCTACCACATTGGCCTTCCCCTCGTGATAAACGATTTCACAATCATAGTCACTAATCAACTAGATCCACCTTCTTTGTCTCATATTCAAGTCTTTTTGTGTAAACACATACTTGAGACTTTTGTGATCCGTGTACAATATACACCTCGTACAATACAAATAATGTCTCCAAATCTTCAAGGCAAAAATGATCACCGCCAACTCCAAATCATGTGTTGTGTACCTTTCTTCCGCATTCTTCAATTGTCTTGAAGCATAAGCTATCACTTTACCTCTTTGCATTAAAACACAACCGCGACCTTTATTTGAGGCGTCTCTATACACCACGAAATCTTCCATACCATCGGGTAGAGTGAGGATTGGTGCATTGAACAACTTCTCTTTCAACAAGGCAAAAGCATCCTCTTGCTTTTTCCCCCAATCAAACTTCACATCTTTTCTCGTCAGTCTAGTGAGTGGGACCGCCACTCGGGAAAAATCTTCAATTAATCTTCGGTAATAACCGGCTAACCCGAGGAAACTTCTAAATTCGGTTGGAGTCTTTGGTGCTTCCCAATTCTTCACCGCCTCGATCTTAGACGAGTCAACCTTTATCCCGCTTCTAGATACTACATGACTAAGAAATTGAACTTCCCGTAACCAAAATTCACACTTTGAGAATTTTGCATACAACTTCTCGCGTTTCAACATTTCTAGAGTTTGCTTCAAGTGTTCTTCATGTTCTTCTTCAGTTTTGGAGAAAATAAGAATATCATCGATGAACACGATGAGAAATTTATCGAGGAATGGTTTACAAACCCAATTCATGAGATCCATGAAAATAGTCGGGGCATTTGTCAAACCGAATGGCATAACTAAAAATTCATAATGACCATAACGAGTTCTAAAGACTGTCTTCTCGGTATCACCTTCTTTGACTCGAACTTGATGATAACCCGATCTCAAATCGATCTTGGAGAAATAATCGGCTCCTTGAAGTTGATCAAATAAATCATCTATCCTCGGCAAAGGATATCGGTTCTTAATCGTCATCTTATTAAGCTCTCGGTAATCAATACACATCCTCATCGAACCATCTTTCTTCTTCATGAATAAAACCGGTGCACCCCATGGTGACGAACTAGGACGAATGAAACCTTTATCAAGTAAATCTTGAAGTTGACCCATCAACTCTCTCATTTCGGTTGGAGCTAAACGATACGGGGCTCGGGCAATCGGCGTCGCCCCCAGAACTAAATCAATACGAAACTCGACTTGTCTCTCCGGTGGCAAACCGGGCAAGTCATCGGGAAAGACTTCGGGAAAATCCCGAATAATCTTCACATTCTCAACCGTCTTCTTCTCTTTTCTTCCATCAAGACATAAGCTATAAATGATGCGCATCCTTTCGGTAAACACTTTCTTGCTTTAATGGCGGTTAACAAGTTTGGCATATGATGCCTCTTTTCCCCATAGATGTACACCTTTTCATTTTCGGGAGACTTAATCGACACTAACTTCTTTCCACACAAAATCTTGGCTTTGTGGATTCCCAACCTATCCATCCCGATAATCACATCAAAAGCCTTAATCCCCATAGGCATCAAATCAACCTTAAACTTCTTACTATCAATTTCTAACTCACAATCCTTATACATGTTGAACCATAGAGGTTTTCCCATCGGCTACTTCTATTTCATACAAATCATCAAGTAACTCTAGTGGAACCTTAAACTTAGCACCAAACTCATGAGACATGAAAGAATATGTAGAACCCGAATCAATTAGTACATAAGTGGGTATGGAGTTTATGAATAAAGTACCTGAGACAACATCATGGGTCTCCTTTGACTTTCAACGGCTCTGGTTTCTTGTGAGCGGTTGACACCAACGTTTCGGTTCCCTTCTTTGGGCAAACATTACTATAATGCCCTTTCTCATGATATGAGAAACATTCAACTTCATCTAGGCTCTTGGCCTTACAATCTCTAGCCTTGTGGCCAAACCTCCCACACTTGAAACAACTTCCCGACTCAAGTTTGCATTCTCCTTGGTGAGTCTTGCCACACTTTCCACAATTTGCAAAGCCGTCACCACTTCCTTGCTTTGACCCACTTGGGGTAAATATTCCTTTCTTTGATGGACCCGAATAAGCCTAAAACTTTCTCTTCTCATTTCCTACCGACCTCTCTTGAACTCTTCTCTTGCTAACTTTCTCAACACTTCGGGCGAAATTAATCGCCTCATCAAGGGTAGTCGCCCTTTTCACCTCTAGCTCATACTCCCATGGCAACCCATTAGCAAACCGAACCACACGACTACGTTCAGTTGGGTAGGTACTTGACACAAACGGGAGATATCCCGTGAACTTCTTGGTATACTCATCCAAGGTCAAATTGCCTTTCTTGAAGTGCAAGAACTCTTCCAACAACTCTTCCAATTCCCTTTCGGGACAATAATTCTCCTTGAGTGTTCTAGTGAACTCATCCCACGACATCTTGTAAATAGCTTTCTTTCCCAAAGTTTCATACACGGTGTCCCCCCATGTAAGAGCATCATCCTTAAACAATCATGAGGCATAAGTCACCATGTCTTCCTCGTTGCATTTGCTACTCTCAAGCACACATTCCGTTTCTCGAATCCATTGAACCGTCACTTTTGGTTCCGTACTCCCGAGATAGAAGTCGGGATGGCAAGCAAGGAATGTTTTGTAAGAACATCCTTCACGTTCAATCCTTCTCTCCTCACCACTTTCCCCATTGGAGGACTTCTCGGTCGGGTTGGTGTTTCCCGTTGACTTAGTCTTAGTGAGTTGAGGGGAATCTTCATTTTCCTCCCTCCCTTCCTCAAAAAGACGTTCCTCTTCCTCCCTTTCATCATCATCACCACCTAAGTTCAACCGATCATTTATGATCCGGTTAACATCTTGTTGCATCACATTTCTCATATTAGTGAGCATGGATTGAATGGCCTCCATTGTTACCGGAGTATGGTTATTCCCGATACCCGAATTGGCCAATCCATTCCCATCTTGATTCAAATTCGAAGCTTGTTCCCCATCCAACAATCGACCACTTCTCATTCTAGCCATCTTACTATAATAAGATGTCAACTCAATTAGAATCTAATAAGTTGACTAAAAAGTCAAAATTAACATCAGAATAGCTCGATTAAAATAATTCCCTTAATGGTCAACCCTAATCTTTAAAGGTCAACCTAACTCTTATGGCACATAACGTCCCACTTAGCTAAGTCTAAGTCTAGGATGGGTAAACCAACCTAATTCTCTTAGACTAAAGCTCTGATACCAAGTTGTAACACACCAATATTTCAAAATAATTTAAACTTTTAAATAATTAAGTTAAATGATCAAAAATCTACAATAACCAAGTTATGGTTTGAATAAAACATGTGAATGATTACAAGTGCCAAAAATCGGTGTTACAATAATATCAAAACTAAGTCTCAGGGAATCAAATGGTACAACGAGCTTTATCATCCATTGCTAACACTACGGGCCGCCTAATCCTTAGCTCCCGAACTTGAGTACATAGACATAAAGAAAAATGTAGTACGTGACACAAAATTGTCTCGTGAGAAACATGGGTTTTATACCCGGTCATAAATAATGCAATTAAATAATAATTAAATAAATAACAAATTGCACATAAGTTCAACATAATCTCGAGCTTGCCCTAAGCTCACACATACGCAACGCCCGAAGCAACTTCCCCGATTTGGGTTATCATCAAAAGATCGCATGGTAATTGGGGTTCTCCGAAACTTATCGAGATCATCACTCCCCCGTCTCGCGGGTTATCGTAATCCCCCTTTTTATCGGGTTAACATAGTCCCCCAAATACCGGGTTATCTTTCACTTAGATATACTACCCTTGCGCAGGGAGGTACCTCCCCAAGTAGTAATCTCAACTCCCCCACGAATGGGTTATCATTTCCGGATAACTTGAGTAACACATAATTGGTCCTCAACATGAGCCTTGGCTCCAATTCAATTATCAATTCAACAAGTCTATGTCACAAATCATTTCATGTCATATAAACAATACTATCACCACTTTCTACTGTTAAGGCAAAAAGCCTTACCCCTTTATGAATCTTAGGATAACGAAACAACCTAGACTAGCTTAGATTAAATAGTAGATTAAATTAGCTAATTTTAGGAGTGATATTGAGTTTGGCCAGTATTGGCCACTCAGTATCAGCACTCAGTATTGGAAAACCAATACTGAGTAGACGGACTGAGTTACATTCAGTATAGTAACGGACTAAGATCAAATCCCTTGATCTTAGTCATTTCCTTAGCTTAGTCCTTCGGTTACTCCTTTGCCCATTATGCAAGATCTCTATACCACTATAAATAGAGATCATCTTGCAAAGGAGTATTCACCAATTCACGAACTTACATTCACATACTTGTTATTCCGCAACTAGCCACACTTAGTGGATTTATAAATTGACTTTATTCTTGTGTTATCACTTTAATATTTCACTAAGTATAATAATCTATCAATTAACATTACAAACCAGGGTTGTTGTGACCTAACAACTGGTATCAGAGCAGGCTAAATTAATCCTTATTTATTCGATCTATTACCCTGGCAGCCATTCCATACATTTATCCTTCCAACACTCAAAAATCCAAAATGTCTACAATCATAGCACCTGTTATGTCTGGTAAGGGAGTGCCCATCTTTGATGGAAAAGACTTTCATCAATGGAAGCTTAAAGCAAAGTGGTATCTTGAATCTATTCATCATGAGATGCTTACTGTACTGAATGATGGTCCCATCATTCCACAAACTGTGGAACCTGTTGCAGCTACTGATGATGCTCCTGAGAGCACAAGAACAGTTCCTAAACTGAAACACACATGGACTGATACTGACCGTCAGTTATTCAGCCTAGACTCCAGAGCAAAGGGGGTGATTGGTAATGCTGTTACCAAATAAATATTTAATGCGATCATGAAATTGCCAACAGCAAAGGCTATGTGGGATAGCCTATCAGTAACTTATGAAGGCACACCAAAGGTGAAGTTGCAGAGGAAAAGCAACCTGAGAAGGAAGTATGAAAACTTCTTCTCTAGTCCAAATGAAGACATCACTACTCTCTATAACAGGTTCAATACTGTTATCCATGATTTAATCAATGTAGGCATTGTGAAGGAGGAAGGAGAGCTTGTTCAAATGTTCTTGGATAGTCTTCCTCAACAGTTTCTTGACATGACAAATTCTGTCAATGCTGGCAACAACATTGAGTCATACACTCTTCAAACTTTGTATGGTTTAATGTTGAATCACGAGGAGAATAATGCTGCAAGACTGATCAAATGGAATAAAACTGACAAGTCTTCCACTGGCATGGCTCTAGTTGTGCAACAGGCATATATTGTTACTGAGCCTGAAGAACCAGAAGTTGACCTTGCTGATGCTGAGGCAGAAGAGCTTGAAACTCAAATGGCTCTTATGTCTATGAAGCTGGATCAGTTGAAAAAGAAGAGGCTTGGTGTTAGCTCTTCCAATACTGACCCAAGACAGGTCCTTGCTATAGGTGTGGAAAGCCTGGGCACATTGCTGCTAATTGTCATACCAAGTCAACTGAAACTGATCAGAATGACAAGATTGCATACCGAGCTAAAAGGTATAGAGACAAGTATGTCAAGCTAAAGAACTGGAGCAAGGGGAAGAATGCAGCAGGGAATGGAGCACCTCATCAGGCACTTTACTCCGAAGCTTGGATGGATGAGGAGATAAGTGATGATGAGGAAGAGATTGAGAACAAAGCCTTCATGGCTTTTACTGAAGAAGATTTGAAGAGCTCCTTTGAAAGAGATATCAAAGAAGCTGAGAGGATGAGTGTTCATACTGACTGGGATTCCACTCAGTTGTACAAAGTGAGTTCCTTTCAAACTTATTCAGTGAATGAAAAAGAAAAGATTTTTGAGTATATGATTGTTGATCTTAAAACTTTAGTACAGCGAGAAAAAGCTTTAAAATTAACAATTCTTGAACTTGAAAGGGTAAATAACGAACATTTAGATAAATTAGCAAAATTTAAAGATTTAGAACTAGATTTTTTAAACTTACAAGACATTAACCAAAGATTAGCTGATAAAGCTCATTTACACAAACTAGAAAAAGAAAAATTTGAAAATCAGTGTAAATCTTGGGGAAATGCATCTATTAAACTAAATAAATGTCTAAATCAACAATTTCCAGAAAATGTGAGGGCTGCACTTGGTGTTGATCCTCAGTTAAAAAATAGAAATAACTTTGCCGATTTATTTGAAGAATTTTCTGATATGAATCCTATTCAGTTTGTAAAAGCAAAAACATTTTGTGAAATTGGATGTCAAACTGAGTCAGATGATGAGGATAAGATAATTTTTGAAAAACCAATTGGTCCTTCCGTCTGTTCTAAGTGCTATACTGAACTACAAGAGCTCAGTATTGAATTTCCAGAAAAAGAAATTTCTGATACTGACCTCCAAATTGTGCAGTATGACACTTCTGTTGTTCCTCCATTTGAAGTTTTATTTAACACAACTACTTTTGAGATATATAAAGAACCTGAGTCTACAGGAAAGAAAACCACTACTACTCAAAATGTTTTATCTAATACTGAGTCTACATGAACAGCAAAGTCAACTACTCAAGAATCTAAAGAACCTGTTATAGTTGTCATTCTAAAACATGATAAAAAGAAAACAACTTCAACAGGATCTTCAAGTGGCAAAAACAAGAAGTCAAATGTTAAAAAGACTTCTTTGCCTAATAAAACTAAGACACCAGAACCATCTCCTTCAAAACCAGTCAGACATAACATTAAAACTCCATTAAAAAAATGACAAAAATAACATTTTAAAATCTATTGGTGATCAGATCAAAGTCTTAAGTCAAAAGTTTGCAAAACTCACTCATACTGATCAACCAAAAGTCAAACAATTTTCTAAAATTCCTTATGAAAATATGTTTAGAAACAGACCTAGAAAATGTTATAGATGTCATCATACTGGACATAAAGGAGATGAATGCTGGACTGATCTCTCAAGTCCTAGGTACTCAGTACCAAAGAAAAAGAGAGAAACTAAGTCAGCATCACCCAAGAAAACCTCCAAGGTTTCCCCTGAAGTGATACTGACCTCTCCAACAAAAGAGATCAAGTCTACCCTTGTTTGTCCTACCAAAGGTCCCATTCAAAAATGGGTTCCTAAAAAGAACTAACTCTTATTTTGTGTCTTGTGCAGGGTGACAGAAAATGGTACCTAGATAGTGGCTGCTCAAGACACATGACTGACAGTATGGAGTACCTTCTAAATTATACACCTGAGAAGGGTCCTTCTATCAAGTTTGGAGATGATTCAATTAGGAAAACAAGAGGGTATGGAGTAATCAAGGCACGCAACATAACTTTTAAAAGAGTTGCCTATGTAGAGGGTCTTAAACACAATCTGCTCAGTATCAGCCAGATGTGTGATGATGACAATGAAGATCATTTCAGAAAGGTTGCAGGAATCATCTACAAAGATAAAGGGCAACCTGTACTCATTGCAAGAAGAGAAAAAGATGTATATGTGGTCAACCTGTCTGAAATAGATCCTACTATCCGAGTTTGCCTGTTGTCTAAAGTCAAGCCAGAACTTCACAGGTTATGGCACAAGAAACTCTCTCACATAAATTTCAGAAATATAAATGAGCTCAGTATGAAGAAACTGGTGAGCGGGTTGCCCACTATTACTTATTCAAAAGATAAGTTATGCTCAGCATGTGAAATGGGAAAGCTGAAGAAGAGTTCATTCAAGTCAAATGTTAATCATTCCATTAATGAACCTCTTACAATGATACATATGGATCTTTTTGGCCCCATCAGCACACCATCTTTGGCCAAAAAGATCTATACATTAGTCCTGGTTGATGAATTCTCAAGATACACTTGGGTCATTATTCTCAAGACTAAAGTCGATGCAACAACAGAAATCATTGCCTTCATTAAAAGAGAAGAACTTAAAAAAGGCAACAAGGTCAAACAACTAAGAAGTGACCATGATACTGAGTTTAAGAACTCAGTATTGGCTGATTTCTGTGAAGAAAAAGGAATCGTTCAACACTTCTCTGCAGCCTACACACCACAACAAAATGGTGTAGTAGAACGAAAGAATAGAACCTTAATTGAAGCTACAAGAACTTTGTTATGCCATGCTGGAGTGGCACTGAGCTTCTGGGCAGAAGCTGTCAATTGTGCAAATTTTACTCAGAACAGAGCTACAATAGTCCAGAGACATCAAAAGACTCCTTATGAGTTATATAATGGCAAGGTTCCTAATGTGGAATACTTCCACATCTTTGGGAGTAAATGTTTTGTACTCAGTACTAAATAAAATCTCAACAAATTTGCTCCCAAAGCAAATGAAGGTGTGTTCATGGGCTACTCTCCACACTCTAAAGCCTTCAGAGTGTATGTCATCTTAACTAAGATGATTGTAGAATCTATTCATGTTACATTTGATGAAAATCAGAATGAGCATTCTACCTCAGCAACAGAAGACATCTGTGGCATAGAAATTCTATGCAATCCAGAAAACTCAATTCCTGAACAGCCCAAGTCTCACCCATACTATGTTGATCATGGTATGAGTGATACTGATCAAGAAATAACTCAGTCTAACTCAAATGTATCAAATTCTGAGGTTCCCATAACTGAGAACCCCAATACTGAGTTCCCAATTCTTGATCTGAACAACTCCACCTATGAGGAAGGTGAATCTTCCAGTACTGCTCAAGAATCCACATCAAATCTGCAAAATTCAGAAGAACAACAACCAGAATTGTCTGATACTGACCATAATTCAACTCAGTGTCAGGCAGACAACACATCAGTACAACAAGATATTGTTGACCTTGTTTCAAATGATCTCTTAGGAAACAATCTAAGGGAACACAAAGATCATCCTCATTCTAATATTATTGGCCCAATTGAACAAGGTGTCCAAACAAGAAGAAAGTTAGTGTTTGAACCCCAAGCAACTGCAAACTTTTGTTTCTTCTCAAGCTTCTTATCTACCATGGAACCAAAGAAAGCTAATGAAGCTTTATTAGATGAAGACTGGGTAGAAGTTATGCAAGAAGAACTGACAGAGTTTGAAAGAAATAATGTTTGGAACTTAGTACCACCTCCTGGTGGCAAAACTATTATTGGTACTAAGTGGGTGTTCAGAAGTAAGATGGACAAGGATGGTGTTGTCATCAGAAATAAAGCTAGACTGGTTGCTCAGGGCTACAGGCAAGAAGAAGGCATTGACTATGATGAAACTTTTGCACCAGTTGCAAGAATTGAAGCTATAAGGTTGTATCTTGCATATGCAGCTTTTAAGAACTTCAAAGTGTATCAGATGGATGTCAAGAGTGCTTTCCTCAATGGAAAACTACAAGAGGAAGTTTATGTTAAACAACCACCAGGTTTTGTTGATCCTAAATTTCCTAACTATGTTTTCAAGCTTAATAAAGCTTTATATGGGCTCAAACAAGCTCCAAGAGCCTGGTATGATACCCTGTCTGAGTACTTAATTGAAAATAAATTTATAAGAGGTAAAATTGACAAACCTTTATTTTCAAAAATGGAAAGGTTCTGACATCTTACTTATTCAGATATATGTAGATGATATTATCTTTGGCTCCACTGACATGTCAATGTGTGACGGGTTTGCTAAGATAATGTCATCTCAGTATCAGATGAGTATGATGGGAGAACTTACTTACTTTCTTGGTTTACAAGTTGAACAAAAGCCTGATGGCACTTTCATAAATCAATGTAAGTATGTGCATGACATGCTTAAGAAATATAAATTTTAAAACTTATCTTCCATGCACACTCCTATGGGTACTCAGGATAAAATAAGTAAAGATGAAACTAGTAAACCAGTATGTCAATCCACATACCGAGGTATGATTGGTTCTTTACTTTATTTAATAGCTAGCAGGCCTAATATCATGTTTGCAACATGTTTGTGTGCTCGGTATCAGGCTGATCCTAAAGAATCACATATGAAAGCTGTTAAGCGCATTTTTAGATATCTTTCAGGTACTCCTAACATGGGTCTTTGGTATCCCAAAGATTCAAACTTTGACCTTGAAGGGTATACAGATGCAGATTTTGCAGGTTGTAGGTTGGACAAGAAGAGTACAAGTGGAGGATGTCAATTCCTCGGTGGCAGACTAGTTGGTTTGTCATCCAAGAAACTAAACTCATTAGCAACTTTCACTGCAGAAGCAGAATATGTTGCTGCAGGAAGTTGCTGTGCTCAACTCTTGTGGATGCAGTATCAACTAATGGACTATGGGTTCAATTTCCAGAAGACACCTATACATTGTGATAACAAGAGTGCTATTGCTATCACTGAAAACCCAGTCCATCACTCCAGAACAAAGCACATTGATATCAGACACCACTTTATTCGAGATAATGTGGAAAATGGTAAGGTTGAGGTAGATTTCGTTCCTACAGATGATCAATTGGCCTATGTGTTTACTAAACCTCTCTCTGAGAAAAGGTTTATGTACTTACTAGGACAATTGGGTATGCTGAATCCTTAATTTTTCCTTAAAATTTTCTGATACTGACTGACCAGTATTGCTTTCAATACTGACCAACTCAGTATCACTCGTCTGATTTATCAAATTTTATAAATTTTAATTTTTTATTAATTTATAGTTTAAATTAAATGTTTTTATGATTTTTGATATTTTTTTTAATTAAAATTTTTTTTTAACTCAGTATTGGAGTCCTGGAGTGATAAAATTGACTTTTAATCCCTATACTCCCCAACGGTAACCTTTCTTAATAAGAAAGTTACCGTTGACACATGATAAGGCTGTCAAATCAGCCGGTTTTACTTCCCAATACCGTAATTATCTCTAAATTAAGTTTAAATAACCGTTTTCTCTTTCTTTAAAATTTTTCAACAGATATTTCTTACTTTCTCTTTCAATACTCTCTGCGATTAACGATTCTACTTTGATTGTGCAAGCAAATCTCTTAAATCACAATGGCAGATGGCAAATTACAGATTCATTGCACCAGAAGCTGCACCGGCAACACAATTTCGCAATGACGATTTACCCAGGTTCCCGAGGAACAACATAACCGCCAATTTCAATATCCCTCAGGCGTGGGCGTGTGCTGAATTCTCTAATATTGTTACTTACATGAAGCATTGTCCAATCACTCAAGCACTGATTCTGTCCCCAAGAGCAATTTATCCAGAAATGCTCTGTGAATTTTGGTACTCTGCAAAGCTTGATTCTCCGGATATGATTACTGGCTGGATTATCCGAGATCAACATCGAGCCTTCGTTTCTACAGCTATCATTCGGGAAACACTGAGACTTCCCGCTCATGCTCAGTATGAGCCCTTTGTTGATCGAACAGAGGCTCGCTCAGTGTTACCCTTCATTGGACGAAGAGGAACAACCGGTATTATCAAGCGAAATGAATTCGGTCCAATGTGGGGAGTCTTAATTTCTAAACTTATTCGGTGTATGACTCACAAGACTGGAGCTTTAGACCAAATAAATGAGTTTGGTATGCAGATTGTTCATGCTATGTACCATGGTCGGGACCTAGACTATGCTAGGCTGATTTTCAATGAACTCGCTTCACTGGTTCAGGCTCACACCAGAGAACTCAATGTTCCTTTCTGAAGATTTCTGTCTCTCATTTTTCAAAGTGGCATGCCTGCTCATGTCTATGATGAGTTCAATAGTCCAAGGGTGGACCTTCGTCCACTACATGAGAAGATTTATTTTTACAGGCCAAGAGAAGGAGAGCCTGTACTGAGTCACTCCATGTGGGCTATTGTTCAGGCACACATCAATGATGAACAACATTCTGATACTAGATCAGAAAATGATGATAATGATGATGACAGTGGTGATGGTGGAAATGATGATCCAGATACTGAGATGATGGATGCTCAACACGCAATAGTACAAGAACCACCACACATTTCTCCACCTGCACAGGATCCTGATGCTCTTCATATTGCAACAGATTCTGATACTGAGTCCTCAGAAGACACACCACTGGTCATCCAAAGAAGAAGAAGAAACCTTTCCCCAGTTCTAATGGGAAACTTATCATCAGAAGAGATGCAACCCGGAAATGTTCCTTCATTAACTGCATCTCTTCAAGCACAAAGCTTAGTTGCAGCCACCGCTGACCTTCCATGTCCTGAACCAGAACCTACTGCTCAACATATTGAGGAACCCCATGCTCCTCTCGATGTAGAAATTCAGTATGAGCAGCATACGCTGGAAGGTGCAGATGTCAGAAGAGAAGAGGCTCCTGAAGGTGCTGGTGCCTCAAATCAACATACAGAAGCTCCAGCACCGACCACACATGATGCAAGAAGAGAATCCGACAAAGTCTCAGGTATGAATTTCTAAAAAGCCCTAAAACTTTTATATATATAAAATTTTCCCAAATAGAGACTATGTATTGGCCAGTACCAACTCAATACTGACCACAGTCTCAAACGAACTTTCAAATATATCCACTTATGGCCAACATAGTTAGCCCACTGCTGCTATGCAAAATTCATACACTGAGCACCTCAATGATCATTGTCAGTCTACAGTTGTCTCAACATTTAAATAGACAATGGTGGTTGATGTCATACTGACACCCACTGGTGCTGCTTGAATTATGTCCAACTTATTTTTGAGTTGGGTCACATGATTCAAGAAATGATCACAAACCTTTAAGCCACATTAGCCAAAATTTTCCATGGGTTTAGCCACATTTCTGTTATCACTCTGATACCGAGTGATAAACATTTAAAATAATAAGAAGCACATCCCAGGCATCGATTTCCCAAACCAACACCTTTTAGTAAATGTGACCTATCCTATACTGAGCTACTTATATTTTCACACTCACTTTTACTAAAAACTTTGTTACACATGCTATGCACAAGTTCACAATATTTCATCATGAACCAGATGGAATACAGACTTCAAAAATCTGTTTATATGATTATAGAGTTAAACAACACCACAATAATTTATTAATTGGCATTAACCCTAGATTGTTGCCCCTGAGAAATGAATCAAGACTTTCTACTCGAGCTCCATCATGAACTATTTACATTATAACCCAATAAAAAAATAAGGGTTCGAGTAGAATAGAACAAATGACGTCGAGCTAAGAGCACCTTCATTCCTATATAAAATGGTGGATGTAAGAATAAGAATCCACACGATAAACTTTTCTTACTAACCAGTTTTCTGTTTTTGTTTCTTTATCACCATCTGTGCAGGGCCAAAGGGCACAAGCCACTCATTCTCAGGAAGTACAGGGGGCTTTACAGACTATTCTAAATCAAATCATGGCCATGCAGACTACTCAGAATAACATTCTGGCCAGGATGGATGCTATGAGTACTGAGATAGACTCATTAAAGCAGTCAGTGGCACTCCTTCAGCAACAACAACAATCTCCACCACCCTCACAGTCTCCTGTTGGTGGACATAATGATGAAGAAGGCCCTGATACTGAGCCTAGAAGATCACCCTCCCATGTCAATACTGAGGGTGAACAGGATGCTGCTACTGAGCCTATGTCCTCCCCTACTCCTGAAGATCCACAGGGGGACATAGGTGGTGATACTGAACCTCTTCCCTCCCCATCAAATGATAACAATAAGGGGGAGAAGAGACAAAGAGAAGAAGAGGTTGATCAACCCGAGCCATCTGCTCAGGGGGAGAAAAGAAGAAGATTAACTGAAGATCAACCTCCACAGCAACAACAACAACATCAGCAAACTACTCATACTGAACCTCTTAGGTTTAGGTATGAGAGAAGCAGACAAAGGGGAAGGTCAGTGTTGGAACAACTTGAGGAAGAACCATCTGAGCCATCTACTCAGGGGGAGACTGAAACTGACCAACCACAGCAAGTTGATACTGAAGAAAATAACTTGCAGATTATTGTGTACAGGCCATTTATATGGCCAATTGCTGATGATGAAGATGAAGAACATCCAGTGCCATCTGAAAATTTTCTAAACTTTGCACTGGATGAAGCAAATAAAGAAAGCTCTTCATCATCATCCTCAGATGATGAAGAGCCTTCAAGAAAACCAATCTCTCCTCAAGCTGAAGGACCTTCTAGAATCCCTAGAAGACCAATAACCAGAAGAATGTCAAATGTGGTTATGTCCTCATAATAGAGTGAAGAATCAGATCCAGCTCCACTGACTTCTAGACCTAGAAGATCTGTTCAATATACTGAGGATGAGATTGAAGCTCAAAGATATTTTCCTGTCAAGGAAGAAGTTCCTGAAACTAATACTGAGGCAGATGATTCATGGAAACCTCATACTGTCAGAAGACAAGGTGATGATGTTCTCCAACAATACTGGAACATTTTTGCTTAAAGATTCAGATATAGGGAAACCAGGATGAGTATGTTGAGGAACAGAGTTTTTCTGAATGTGAAGAACATATACTGGCTAAATGAATTTGTCAACAAAATTAAAGTCAAAACTGTTGACATATGCATTACTGCAACCTGCACTAGGCCAGTCCGTCCTCCAATGAAGATCTTTCTTCATGACATTCAGAATATGGGACTCCAAGACTGGATAAAAATTGCAAGACTGATAAAGGAGTTGCCATCTAGATTTTCTGAAGCCCAAGTGATGATGGATGAAATCTGGGCTGTATCTGCTATATGCTATGAAAAGGGTATCCTTTATGCAGCAGACTTTAGGGCACTCAGTGTGATGACTGAGGCTGTCAAGAACAACAAACATGAGTGCCTTAATACTTTCAGAATGTTTCCCAAATATACTGTTCCTCCTAATCTTATCTTTCAGGATCAAAAGAGTACCATATATCCAACATCTGGATATATGTATACTGACTCAGAGGACAGGGAGTGCTTCATTACTGAAGCAGATTTGCCAACAGCTCTTATCAGCCATTTGGTGGGTTTAAATTGGATGATAAACCAAGAAAGAAGACTCTTGGTTCAGAAAGAAGATATTTGCTGTGCTAAACAGCAGGCAAGATGAACTAAAGAAGAGAGAAGAGTTCATCCATGTGAAGAAAGAAGTCTTCTATGAGTTTGAGTCAATCAACAAAGGATGAAGAAGAAGACTTTGCAGCCTGTATTTATTATTTTTTTGTTTGTCTTTGTAATTGTTTTGTTATCATTAGATAGGGGGAGATTGTTAAGGCAAAAAGCCTTACCCCTTTATGAATCTTAGGATAACAAAACAACCTAGACTAGCTTAGATTAAATAGTAGATTAAATTAGCTAAGTTTAGGAGTGATACTGAGTTTGGCCAGTATTGGCCACTCAGTATCAGCACTCAGTATTGGAAAATCCCTTGATCTTAGTCATTTCCTTAGCTTAGTCCTTCGGTTACTCCTTTGCCCATTATGTAAGATCTCTATACCACTATAAATAGAGATCATCTTGCAAAGGAGTATTCACCAATTGATCAGTGGTCTTGTTATTCCGCAACAAGCCACACTTAGTGGATTTATACATTGACTATATTCTTGTGTTATCACTTTAATATTTCACTAAGTATAATAATCTATCAATTAACATTACAAACCAGGGTTGTTGTGACCAAACAATATCAAAAATGTTTATTTAATAAAGACTCTTTTAATCATTTTAGTCATTTAAAATCATTTTCCTATGTACTCGTAAAAGATCACATGTACTCACCTTAGCAATGCTATCCAACACTTGTGTTAATCAACACAAGTCCTTACTTCTTAATCAAAGAAGTACTTCAAATCTCAAGGTCTTCTTGACCTAACACCATCATCAACACAATAACTAGTTATTGTACATAACTAATCACTAATCCATCTAATCTAGTACTCCCAACCACCAAGTTCATACTACTTGGTGGAAATCTCAAACCCTAGTTCAAGATTTCTATCCATAAACCCCAAATCTAGCTTGTACACAATGATTACAAGCTTACCACAAGTGTTTTACACCCATGATAGACCATCTTCCCCAAAGATGGTATGGTGGGTTTCCAAAACCACCATTGATACCCATGAAAAGCTTGAAATTAAGGTAGAAGATGATAAGAATCAATAATCTTTACCTTTGATGTCTAAATCTTCAAAGATGATGAAGATTTGAGCTCTAGACCTCCAAAATCGCCTCTTCTCTTCAAATTAACGGCTGAGCTACTAGTAGGGTCGTTTAAGCCTAAACCCTAGCCTCAAACCCGTTTTATACAGAACCAACCAGTTCGCGATCGCGAACTCAAGTTCGCGTCGCGAACTTCGCGTGTCGTGACCACTTCGCGATCGCTAACGGGTCGTGAACTTTGATCGCCAAAACCCAAAATCCCTGATTGATGTTCCCGATCGGGAACATTAGTTCGCGTCGCGAACTCCCTCAGACTGCAGGGCTGCGTTTTCGGTCTTCGCTCGACCCGGTTTCGTCCGAAACTTTCCCATACGGTGTCCAAATGACACGAAACCAATTCCTACGGTTCTGAAGTGAATTATCCCTATTTATCATATTTTTGTACAATTTATTTATTTACAAAATCTCGGTCATTACAATCACGATGTCCGGACCACCGGTCACGATGTCCGGACTCGACAAGGCAACATGCACGTTTTCATCGGCGACGGGCACAGTGTGCGGCTCGGGACGGGCACGGGGTGTTTTCTAGGCGGCGACTTGGGGGCGAGGCACAACCCCGTGCCATTAACTCGGCTACCTCCAGGCCATGGGCGCCAAAATCCTTTGAAAGGGCCCTTGGCGAGTCAGTCCCATGACTCTCACAGCTCCCCCCTATATACACATTATGCACAAAAACCTAAGTGACAGGAACAAACATTGATTTGGCCAATAAGTCACAATTTTTAAAATGTGCTCGGATTTGTCCGAAATTTTGCATGATCGTTATTAATTATAAAAGAAGAGACTTTCGAAAAAGAATTTTCGTTTTCGGGCAATTTCGGCCCGTGCCGTAGGCTTAATTCGGGCCGGGTAGGACTTTCTCGTGGTTAAGTAAGAAATAAGCAAAATTTTCGCCGGAGTGGCATTTTCGTTTTTGGGGGTGACCCGTTTACGGCACAAGTTGACGTCGGGAACAAAGTTTTATTTTGTTCGGGCGCGTTTGGCCCGTGGCCCGATGCAAGGCCGCTTCGGCCGGGATGGGCTCTTCCTCGCCAAACCATGTATACACACATGTGGGATTTCAAGCTAACCCTTCATGATTCCTCTCTAAGGGCGTAAATAACATTTTGTTTTATTTTTTTGGGCGAATGCGCTATCGGGCCCGATGGTAGGGCGTTTCGCGTCGTAGGCTTAATTCGGTCCGGGTAGGACTTTGCCGAGGTTACATAAAGGAGCATGCTCAATTGTCGTCGGATTTCCACGAGACTTTAGACCCGTTGAGATAACGAGTAGCCGTCAGGAACAAAGTTTTATTTTTCCCGGGGGAGTTTGGCCCGTTGCCCGGTGCTCCGGCTTGGTTGGCCGGGGTTGGAACGAAACAATGTGTATACACACATGTAGGTG
>OY970825.1:67815776-67825776 GCA_963853835.1 Calendula officinalis | reverse complement strand
CAGAAGAGCTTGAAACACAAATGGCTCTTATGCCTATGAAGCTGTATCAGTTGAAAAAGAAGAAGCTTGGTGTTAGCTCTTCCAATACTGACCCAAGATCAGGTCTTTGCTATAGGTGTGGAAAGCCTGGACACATTGCTGCAAATTGTCATACCAAGTCAACTGAAACTGATCAGAATGACAAGATTGCATACCGAGCTAAACGGTATAGAGACAAGTATGTCAAGCTGAAGAATTGGAGCAAGGGGAAGAATGCAGCATGGAATGGTGCACCTCATCAAGCACTTTACTCCGAGGCTTGGATGGATGAGGAGATAAGTGATGATGAGGAAGAGATTGAAAACAAAGCCTTCATGGCTTTTACTAAAGAAGATTTGAAGAGCTCCTTTGAAAGAGATATCAAAGAAGCTGAGAGGATGAGTGTCCATACTGATTGGGATTCCACTCCGTTGTACAAGGTGAGTTCCTTTCAAACTTATTCAGTGAATGAAAAAGAACAGATTTTTGAGTATATGATTGTTGATCTTAAAACTTTAGTACAGAGAGAAAAAGCTTTAAAATTAACAATTCTTGAACTTGAAAGGGTAAATAATGAACATTTAGATAAATTAGCAAAATTTAAAGATTTATAACTAAATTTTTTAAACTTACAAGACATGAACCAAAGATTAGCTGATAAAGCTCATTTACACAAATTAGAAAAAGAAAAATTTGAAAATCAGTGTAAATCTTGGGGAAATGCATCTATTAAACTAAATAAATGTCTAAATCAACAATTTCCAGAAAATGTAAGGGCTGCACTTGGTGTTGATCCTCAGTTAAAAAATAGAAATAATTTTGCTGATTTATTTGAAGAATTTTCTGATATGAACCCTATTCAGTTTGTAAAAGCAAAAACTTTTTGTGAAGTAGGATGTCAAACTGAGTCAGATGATGAGGATAAAATCATTTTTGAAAGACCAATTGGTCCTTCCGTCTGTTCTAAGTGCTATACTGAACTACAAAAGCTCAGTATTGAATTTCCTGAAAAAGAAATTTTTGATACTGACCTCGAAATTGTACAGTCTGACACTTCTGCTGTTCCTCCATTTGAAGTTTTATTTAACACAACTACTTTTGAGATATATAAAGACCCTGAGACTACAGGAAAGAAAATCATTGCTACTCAAAATGTTTTATCTAATACTGAATCCACAGGAACAGCAAAGTCAACCACTCAAGAATCTAAAGAACCTGTTCAAGTTGTCATTCTAAAACATGATAAAAAGAAAACAACTTCAACAGGATCTTCAAGTGTCACAAACAAGAAGTCAATTGATAAAAAGACTTCTCTGCCCAATAAAATTAAGACACCAGAACCATCTCCTTCAAAATCAGTCAAACATAAAATTAAAACTCCATTAAAAAATGACAAAAATAACATTTTAAAATCTATTGGTGATCAGATCAAAGTCTTGGGTCAAAAGTTTGCAAAACTCACTAATACTGATCAACCAACAGTCAAACAATTTTCCAAAATTCCTTATGAAAATATGTTTCGAAACAGACCTAGAAAATGTTATAGATGTCACCATACTGGACATAAAGGAGATGTATGCTGGACTGATCTCTCAAGTCCTAGGTACTCAGTACCAAAGAAAAGAAGAAAAACCAAGTCAGTATCACCACAGAAAACCTCAAAGGTTTCTCCTGAAGTGATACTGTCCTCTCCAACAAAAGAGATCAAGTCAACTCCTGTTTCTCCCACCAAAGGTCCCATTCAAAAATGGGTTCCTAAAAAGAACTAACTCTTAATTTGTGTCTTGTGCAGGGTGACAGAAAATGGTATTTAGACAGTGGCTGTTCAAGACACATGACTGGCAGTATGGAGTATCTTCTCAATTATACTCCAGAGAAGGGTCCTTCTGTCACGTTTGGAGATGACTCTATAGGGAAAACTAGAGGGTACGGAGTAATCAAGGCAGGAATATAACTTTTAAAAGAGTTGCCTATGTGGAGGGTCTTAAACACAATCTGCTCAGTATTAGCCAGATGTGTGATGATGATAATGAAGCTCGTTTCAAAAAGATTGCAGGAATCATCTACAATGATAAAGGGCAACTTGTACTCGTTGCTTGAAGAGAAAAGGATGTCTATGTGGTCAATCTGTCTGAAATAGACCCCACTATTCGAGTTTGCCTGCTGTCTAAAGTCAAACCAGAATTACATTGGTTATGGCACAAGAAGCTCTCTCACATAAATTTCAGAAATATAAATGAGCTCAGTATTAAGAAACTGGTGAGAGGGCTACCCACTATTACTTATTCAAAAGATAAGTTATGCTCAGCATGTGAAATGGGCAAGCAGAAGAAGAGTTCATTCAAGTCAAAGGTTAATCATTCCATCAATGAACCACTTACAATGATACATATGGATCTTTTTGGTCCCATCAGCACACCGTCTCTGGCCAAAAAGATCTATACATTAGTCCTGGTTGATGAATTCTCAAGATACACTTGGGTTATTTTTCTCAAGACTAAAGCCGATGCAACAACAGAAATGATTGCCTTCATTAAAAGAGAAGAACTTCAAAAAGGCAACAAGGTCAAACAACTAAGAAGTGACCATGGTACTGAGTTTAAGAACTCAGTATTGGCTGATTTCTGTGAAGAAAAAGGAATCATACAAAACTTCTCTGCAGCCTACACACCACAACAAAATGGTGTTGTAGAACGAAAGAATAGAACCTTGATTGAAGCTGCAAGAACTTTGTTATGCCATGCTGGACTGGCACTGACCTTCTGGGCAGAAGCTGTCAATTGTGCAAATTTTACTCAGCACAGAGCTAAAATAGTCCAGAGTCATCAAAAGACTCCTTATGAATTATATAATGGCAAGATTCCTAATGTGGAGTATTTTCACATCTTTGGGAGTAAATGTTTTGTACTCTGTACTAAACAAAATCTCAATCAATTTGCTCCCAAAGCAAATGAAGGTGTGTTCATGGGCTACTCTCCACACTCTAAAGCCTTCAGAGTGTATGTCGTCTCAACTAAGATGATTGTAGAATCCATTCATGTTACATTTGATGAAAATCAGAATGAGCATTCTACTTCAGCAACAGAAGACATCAGTGGCATAGATATTCTATGCAATCCTGAAAACTCAATTGCTGAACAGCTCAAGTCTCACCCTTACTATGTTGATCAAGGTACAGGTGATACTGATCAAGAAATCCCTCAGTCTAACTCCAATGCATTAAATTCTGAGGTTCCCATAACTGAGAACCCCAATACTGAGTTTCTAATTCTTGATCTGAACAATTCCACTTATGAGGAAGGTGAATCATCTACTACTGCTCATGAATCCACATCAAATCTGCAAAATTTAGAAGAACAACAACCAGTATTGTCTGATACTGACCAGAATTCAACTCAGTATCAGGCAGACAATACATCAACACAACAAGATATTGTTGACCTTGTTTCAAATGCTCCTTTAGGAAACAATCTAAGGGAACACAGAGATCATCCTCATTCTAATATTATTGGTCCAATTGAACAAGGTGTCCAAACAAGAAGAAAGTTAGAGTTTGAACCCCAAGCAACTGCAAACTTTTGTTTTTTCTCAAGCTTCTTACCTACCATGGAACCAAAGAAAGCTGATGAAGCTTTATTAGATGACGACTGGGTAGAAGTTATGCAAGAAGAACTGACAGAGTTTGAAAGAAATAAAGTTTGGAACTTAGTACCACCTCCTGCTGGCAAAACTATTATTGGTACTAAGTGGGTGTTCAGAAACAAGATGGACAAGGATGGTGTTGTCATCAGAAATAAAGCAAGACTGGTTGCTCAGGGTTACATGCAAGAAGAAGGCATTGACTATGATGAAACTTTTGCACCAGTTGCAAGAATTGAAGCTATTAGGCTGTATCTTGCATATGCAGCTTTCAAGAACTTCAAAGTTTATTAGATAGATGTCAAGAGTGCTTTTCTTAATGGAAAACTACTGGAGGAAGTTTATGTTGAACAACCACCAGGTTTTGTTGATCCTAAATTTCCTAATTATGTTTTTAAACTTGATAAAGCTCTATATGGGCTCAAACAAGCTCCAAGAGCCTGGTATGATACCCTGTCTGAGTACTTAATTGAAAATAAATTTATAAAAGGTAAAATTGACAAAACATTATTTTCAAAAAGGAAAGGTTCTGACATTTTACTCATTCAGATATATGTAGATGATATTATCTTTGGCTCCACTGACAAGTCAATGTGTGACTGGTTTGCTAAGATAATGTCATCTCAGTATCAGATGAGTATGATGGGAGAACTTACTTACTTTCTTGGTTTACAAGTTGAATAGAAGCCTGATGGCACTTTCATAAATCAAAGTAAGTATGTGCATGACATGCTTAAGAAATATAAATTTGAAAATTTATCTTCCATGCACACTCCTATGGGTACTCAGGATAAAATTAGTAAAGATGAAACTGGTTAACCAGTATGTCAATCCACATACCGAGGTATGATTGGTTATTTACTCTACTTAACAGCTAGCAGGCCTGATATCATGTTTGCCACTTGTTTGTGTGATCGGTATCAGGCTGATCCTAAAGAATCACATATGAAAGCTGTTAAGCGCATTTTTAGATATCTTTCAGGTACTCCTAACATGGGTCTTAGGTATCCCAAAGACTCGAACTTTGATCTTGAAGGGTATACAGATGCAGATTTTGCAGGTTGTAGGTTGGATAGGAAGAGTACAAGTGGAGGATGTCAATTCCTCGGTGGCAGACTAGTTGGTTGGTCATCCAAGAAACAAAACTCAGTAGCAACTTCTACTGTAGAAGCAGAATATGTTGCTGCAGGAAGTTGTTGTGCTCAACTCTTGTGGATGCAGTATCAACTAATGGACTATGGGTTTAATTTCCAGAAGACACCAATACATTGTGATAACAAGAGTGCTATTGCTATCACTGAAAATCCAGTCCATCACTCCAGAACAAAGCACATTGATATCAGACACCACTTTATTCGAGATAATGTGGAAAAGGGTAAGGTTGAGGTAGATTACGTTCCTACAGATGATCAATTGGCCGATGTGTTTACTAAACCCCTCTCTGAGGAAAGGTTTATGTACTTACTAGGACAATTGGGTATGATGAATCCTTAATTTTCCTTAAAATTTTCTGATACTGACTGCTCAGTATTACCTTCAATACTGACCAACTCAGTATCACTCGTCTGATTTATCAAACTTTATAAATTTTTATTTTTTTATTAAATTAAAGTTTAAATTAAATGTTTTATGTTTTTTATTTTTTTTAATTAAATTTTTTTTACTCGGTATTGCAGTATTGGAGTGATAAAACTGACTTTTAATCCTTATACTGCCCAACGGTAACCTTTCTTAATAGGAAAGTTACCGTTGACAAAGGATAAGGCTGTCAAATCAGCCGGTTTTACTTCCCAATACCGTAATTATCTCTAAATTAAGTATAATTAACCGTTTTCTCTTTCTTTCAATTTTTTCAACAGTTATTTCTTAATTTCTCTTTCAATTCTCTCTGCGATTAACGATTTCACTTTCTTCTTGCAAGCAAATTTCTTAAATCACTATCGCAGATGGCAAATTACAGATTTTTCGCACCAGAGACTGTTCCTGCAACTCAGTTTCGGAATGACGATATACCCAAGTTTGCGAGGAACATCATCACCGCAAATTTCAATATTCCTCAGGCTTGGGCGTGCCCTGAATTCTCTCACATGATTACGTATCTGAAGCACTGTCCATCACGCACGCTTTGATTCGTTCCCCCACGAGCAATTTATCCAGAAATGCTCTGCGAATTCTGTTACTCTGCTAAACTTGACTCTCCGGACATGATTACCGATTGGGTTATTCGAGACCAGAGAAGGGCTTTTGTCTCCACTGCTATAATTCGGGAAACACTGAGGCTTCCCGCTCAAGCTGAGTATGAGCCCTTCGTTGATCGAACGGAGGCCCGCTCAGTGTTACCACTCATTGGACGCAGAGGAACCACATGAATTATTAAAAGAAATGAATTGGTCCAATGTGGGGCATCTTGATCTCCACCCTCATTCGATGTATGACTCACAAAACTGGAGCCTTGGATCAAATAAATGAGTTTGGGATGCAGATCGTTCATGCATTTATCATGGAAGAGATATTGATTATGCTAGATTGATCTTCAATGAACTAGCTTCTCTAGTTCGGTCTCAAATCAGAGAACTTAATGTTCCTTTCTGCAGATTTCTTTCTCTTATTTTTCAAAATGGGATGCCTGCTCATATCTATGATGAGTTCAACAGTCCATGAGTAGACCTTCCTCCACTTCATGAGAAGATTTACTGTTACAGGCCAAGAGAAGGCGAGCCTATACTGAGTCACTCCATGTGGGCTATAGTCCAGGCACACATCAATGATGAACAACATTCTGATACTGAATTAGAAAATGATGGTAATGATGATGACAGTGGTGATGGTGGGAATGATGATCCAGATACTGAGATGATGGAAGCGTAACAAGCAGCTGTACAAGAAATACCACACATTTCTCCACCTGCACAAGATCCTGATGCTCCTCATACTGCATCAGATTCAGATACTGAGTCCTTAGAAGACATACCACTGGTGCTTCAAAGAAGGAGAAGGAATCAATCTCCAGTAATCATGGGTGCTTTATCATCTGAAGAGGTGCAGCCTACTCATGCTCCATCATTAACTGCATCTCTTCAAGCACAAATCTTGGTTGCAGCCACCGCTGACCTTCCAGGTTCTGAACCAGAACCAACTGTTCAACATATTGAGGAAATCCATGCTCCTCTCGATGTAGAAATTCAGTATGAGCAGCAACATACACTGGAAGGTGCAGATGTCAGAAGAGAAGAAGCTCTTGAGGGTGATGGTGCCTCAAATCATCATACAGAAGATCCAGCACCGACCTCAAATGATGCAAGAAGAGAATCCGACAAAGCCTCAGTTATGAATTCCTATAAAGCCCTAACACTTTTATATATATATATTTTCCCCCATAGAGACTATGTATTGGCCAGTACCAACTCAATACTGACCAAAGTCTCAACCGAACTCTCAATTATATCCAATTATGGCCAACATAGTTAGCCCACTGCTGCTATGCAAAATTCATACACTGAGCACCTCAATGATCATTGTCAGTCTACAGTTGTCTCAACATTTAAAGAGACAATTGTGGTTGATGTCATACTGACACCCACTGGTGCTGCTTGAATTATGTCCAACTTATTTTTGAGTTGGGTCACATGATTCAAGAAATGATCACAAACCTTTAAGCCACATTAGCCATAATTTTCCATGGGTTTAGCCACATTTCTGTTATCACTCTGATACCGAGTGATAAACATTGAAAATAAAAAGAAGCACGCCACATGCTTCGATTTACCAAACCCATACCTTTTAGTAAATGTGACCTATCCTATACTGAGCTACTTAAACTTTCACACTCACTTTTACTAAAAACTTTCTTACACATGCTATGCACAAGTTCACAATATTTCATCATAAACCAGATGGAATACAGACTTCAAAATTCTGTTTATATGATTATAGAGTTAAACAACACCACAATTCTATTTGATAAACTTTTCTTACTAACCAGTTTTCTGTTTTTGTTTCTTTAGCACCATCTATGCATGGTCAACGGGCTCAAGCCACTCAGTCTCAGGAAGTACATGGAGCTTTACAAACTATTTTGAATCAAATCCTGGCCATGCAGACCACTCAGAATAATATTCTGGCCAGGATGGATGAAATAAGTACTGAGATTGACACATTAAAGCAGTCAGTGGCACTCTTACAACAACAACAACAGCCTCCACCACCTCCACAAACTCCAACTGGAGGAAATAATGATGAAACAGGCCCTGATACTGAGCCTCGAAGATCACCCTCTCCTGCAAATACTGAGGGTGCACAGGATACTGCTACTGAACCTATGCTCTCCCCAACTCCTGAAGATTAACAGGGAGATATAGGTGGTGATACTGAACCAATTCCCTCCCCTTCCAATGATAACAATAAGGGGAGAAGAGACAAAGAGACCAAGAGGTTGATCAACCTGAGCCATCTGCTCAGGGGGAGAAAAGAAGGAAGTTAAATGAAGATCAATTTCCACAGCAACAACAACATCAGCAAACACCTCATACTGAACCACTTAGGTTTAGGTATGAAAGAAGCAGACAAAGGGGACGGTCAGTTTTGGAATAACTTGAAGAAGAACCATCTGAGCCATCTGCTCAGGGGGAGACTGAAACTGACCAACCACAGCAAGCTGTTACTGAGGAAAACAACTTGCAGATTATAGTGTATAGGCCTTTTGTGTGGCCTATTGCTGATGATGAAGATGAACATCCATTGCCATCAAAAAACTTTTTAAACTTTGCACTGGATGAAGCAAATAAAGAAACCTCTTCATCATCATCCTCAGATGATGAAGAGCATCCAAGAAAACTAATCTCTCCTCAAGCTGAAGGACCTTCTAGAATTCCTAGAAGACCAATAACCAGAAGAATGTTAAATGTGGTTATGTCCTCAGAATCAAGTGAAGAATCAGATCCAGCTCCACTGACTTCTAGGCCCAGAAGATCTGTTCTAAATACTGAGGATGAGATTGAAGCTCAGAAATTCTTTCCTATTAAGGAAGAAGAACATGAATCTGAGTCTGAAGATGTTCCAAGAAGATCTCATACTGTAAAAAGAACTGGAGATGAATTGCTTGAACAGTATTGGAACATTATGGCACAAAGATTCAGATATAGGGAAACCAGGATGAATATGCTGAGGAACAGAACTTTTATGGATGTGAAGAACATATACTGGCTGAATGAATTTGTCAACAAAATTAAAGTTAAAACTGTTGACAGATGCATTACTGCAACTTGCACTCGGCCAGTCAGTCCTCCAATAAAGATCTTTCTTCATGATATTCAAAATATGGGACTCCAAGACTGGATTAAAATTACTAGACTGATTAAGGAGTTGCCATCTAGATCTTCTGAAGCCCAAGTAATGATGGATGAAATCTGGGCTGTGTCTGCTATATGTTATGAATAGGGCATTCTTTATGCAGCAGATTATAGGGCACTCAGTGTGATGACTGAGGCTGTCAAAAATAACAAACCTGAGTGCCTGAATACTTTCAGAATGTTCCCCAAATACACTGTTCCTCCTAACCTTATCTTTCAGGATCAAAAGAGTACCATATATCCAACATCTGGATATATGTATACTGACTTAGAGGACAGAGAGTGCTTCATTACTGAAGCAGACTTGCCAACAGCTCCTATCAGCCATTTGGTGGGTTTAAAATGGATGATAACCAAGAAAGAAGACTCCTGGTTCAAAAAGAAAATAGTGGCTGTGCTAAATAACAGGCAAGATGAACTGAAGAAGAGAGAAGAGTTCATCCATGTGAAGAAAGAAGTCTTCTACGAGTTTGAGTCAATCAACAGAGGATAAAGAAGAAGACTTTGCAGCCTGTATTTGTTATTTTTTGATTTCTCTTTGTAAATTGTTTTGTTATCATTAGATAGGGGGAGATTGTTAAGGCAAAAAGCCTTACCCCTTTGTGAATCTTAGGATAACAAAACAACCTAGACTAGCTTAGATTAAAAGGTAGATTAAATTAGCTAAGTTAGGTGTGATACTGAGTTTGGCCAATACGGGCCACTCAGTATCAACACTCAGTATTGGAAAACCAATACTGAGTAGAAGGACTGAGTCATGGTCAGTATAGTAACGGACTAAGATCAAATCCCTTGATCTTAGTCATTTCCTTTAACTTAGTTCTTCGGTTACTCATTTGCCCATTTATGTAAGATCTCTATATCACTATAAATAGAGATCACCTAGCAAAGGAGTATTCACTAATTTACGTATTCACTTCCATACACTTGTAATTGATCAGTGGTCTTGTTATTCCGCAACAAGCCACACTTAGTGGATTTATATATTGACTATA
>OY970825.1:67805776-67808276 GCA_963853835.1 Calendula officinalis | reverse complement strand
GGATAAGCATATTACGCTTATAGGGTGTTCAAATCTCGCAAGGTGGTTAAAGGGATCATCGGTAAGTGCTCACGTCATGAAAATGAAAGAGTACATGGATCATATTAGATCACCCAGTATCGTTGCAGTTGGCAACATTAATGATACTCAACTCGTTGTTAGATGACTATTAGTCTTATGTAGTCAACTACAACATGCATAACATGGAGCAATCCATTGTTGAGCTACATTCCGTGCTCAAGACTACTGAGTTGATTTGGGGACCAAGTTTAAGAATGATCTCGTAGTAACCGATGATGGTAGTGATCAGAGAAAGAGGCGCAGTGGAAAGGGAAAGGATAAAACCGATCCCAGCCACGGCGTGCCTAAAGGGTAATGGAGTCAAACAAAAGGGTCAAGAAGGTAAAGCCAAACAAGGACCAAGAAACGGTGTCTTGGTTGTGGCAAAGGTCAAAGGGTAGGAGGCAATGCTTGCTCCTTAGTTGACTTGACCAACTTCTAGATACTCGTTTCCTACTTGTAAAAGTTTATTACAAGTAAATCAACTTTAGCAATCGTTTATTGCATAAGATGATAAGTGAGATGACCGGCATGAGATGGTGATGATCCCACGAGCACCAAGATTTTATAATTCAGTATTTTAATGGATTCGGTAAAAACAATTTTATTTCATTGTTTAGATGATTTTATTTTATGTTAAAACAAGTTTTATTTTGGTTTTAAATAAATTTCGAATCCATGGTTGAATTATATTGTGTGCATGTGTGATAATTACACTAGTCAGGTTTATGACTAGATTGTAAGTCAAGTTTTGATTTACTTATGTTTCATGTTTATATTTATATATATTTGTTTGATTTTTGTATAAATAATGTCTTGATAGCTCAAGGTACTTAGATGCTAGTAATTAGAAAGTTCTTCTAATAAAAGTATTTAAGAGTTTTATGGAAGCATTAGGTTCAAGAGTTATTGAACTTAGTTAAAACATCTTAAGTAATAGTTATTACTTATGATAGAAAGTTTTAAAGTATTAATATTAATATAGTATGATTATATTGGATATAATCAAGATAGACTTTAAAGAGTATTATTACAAGTCTTTTACACTTGTAGTAAAGAATTTAATGAAGTCATAATTCCCTAATAGGAATGATTGGATATTCGAATAATCCAAGTAAAATGACTTAGACATTAAATGACTCTTAAAAGGGACAAAACTATATTAAATTTTTTAAGAATTAAAAGGTATTATTGCAAGTCTTTTATACTTGTAATTAATACAATATTTAATCAAGTCATAATTCCCTTATAGGAATAATGGATATTTGAGAAATTCAAGGAATGACTTTGGCATTAAATAAAGTTCTTAAAGAATACTAATATATTTAAGAATTGATAGTATCATTCCAAGTGTTTTATACTAGCTAGATACAGTAATCAATAAAGATCATGATTCCCTTAAAAGGAATGTTGGATATTCGCAAATCCAAAGGATGATCTTAATTATTGATAGAATTCTTAAAAGATTAAACTACAAGTTATTGACTAGGTCAAAGTAGTAGTTTAAGAGATGCTTAAGTTCCATAAAAGTAAGTGGGAGCTAAGACTAACATAACTCATTAAAGATGTGAATTCAGTAAGTTAGTAAGACATTAACTACAAGGTTTTACCAAGTCGTTAGCCAAAGAGTTAAGAGAAATAATAAATGATCGATTAGATTATTGCAAACCTAATAGCGTGATCACAAGTCTTGTGATTAATTACTGCATATTTAATAGGTTGTTAAACACTTCAGTGGATAACACAATCATTTAAGGAAATTTCTTTAACTAGTAAGAATATCTACAAATCAAGTAACTAAAAGAGGCTTTAGTTGCAAGGATGATTTTATGAATTCAAGAAACTAAGGAGTTAATTTCCAATCCTCCTATGTTTACCGAATTGCATAAAAGGCAAGACTAGAATATGTTCTAGATTGTTGCAAGAACAATATCTAGCAAAGACAAAAGTAATAGTATTCCTAAATACTCGTCTTATGTCTTTAGTTTAATAGATATGATTGGTTTAGTGATAAAGTTACAATTAAGTTTGTAAGAATCATTAAGTAATCAACACAAACGAAAGGAATAAGTAATGATCCAGTAATAACTCAGTATCTATGTCTAGTGAGTAATAATACTTGAGTTAGTGTCATATTTATTCAGACTTTGTATGTTTTACAAGATCCATGAATAAAAGTCTATTTATTCAAGAATACACAAAATCCGTGACTACTCGTCTTGGTGGGAACCTCGACGGGACGTTAACGTCATCGCGGTATTTGGTGGTAGATTCGAAGTTCTTCGAAGATAGCTACACATGTTTTGTGTAAACCAAATATCGGTGATATTCTGTTGGAGGCTCAACGAATATTGGATTGACCACCGTGACAATACTTCGTGGTTGAAAAGTTCAAAAGTATTGTTCACTAGGATTGTCCTTAAGCCTGAGGTATTTGGTT
>OY970825.1:67798276-67800776 GCA_963853835.1 Calendula officinalis | reverse complement strand
CATAACATGGAGCAATCCATTGTTGAGCTACATTCCGTGCTCAAGACTACTGAGTTGATTTGGGGACCAAGTTTAAGAATGATCTCGTAGTAACCGATGATGGTAGTGATCAGAGAAAGAGGCGCAGTGGAAAGGGAAAGGATAAAACCGATCCCAGCCACGGCGTGCCTAAAGGGTAATGGAGTCAAACAAAAGGGTCAAGAAGGTAAAGCCAAACAAGGACCAAGAAACGGTGTCTTGGTTGTGGCAAAGGTCAAAGGGTAGGAGGCAATGCTTGCTCCTTAGTTGACTTGACCAACTTCTAGATACTCGCTTCCTACTTGTAAAAGTTTATTACAAGTAAATCAACTTTAGCAATCGTTTATTGCATAAGATGATAAGTGAGATGACCGGCATGAGATGGTGATGATCCCACGAGCACCAAGATTTTATAATTCAGTATTTTAATGGATTCGGTAAAAACAATTTTATTTCATTGTTTGGATGATTTTATTTTATGTTAAAACAAGTTTTATTTTGGTTTTAAATAAATTTCGAATCCATGGTTGAATTATATTGTGTGCATGTGTGATAATTACACTAGTCAAGGTTTATGACTAGATTGTAAGTCAAGTTTTGATTTACTTATGTTTCATGTTTATATTTATATATATTTGTTTGATTGTTGTATAAATAATGTCTTGATAGCTCAAGGTACTTAGATGCTAGTAATTAGAAAGTTCTTCTAATAAAAGTATTTAAGAGTTTGATGGAAGCATTAGGTTCAAGAGTTATTGAACTTAGTTAAAACATCTTAAGTAATAGTTATTACTTATGATAGAAAGTTTTAAAGTATTAATATTAATATAGTATGATTATATTGGATATAATCAAGATAGACTTTAAAGAGTATTATTACAAGTCTTTTACACTTGTAGTAAAGAATTTAATGAAGTCATAATTCCCTAATAGGAATGATTGGATATTCGAATAATCCAAGTAAAATGACTTAGACATTAAATGACTCTTAAAAGGGACAAAACTATATTAAATTTTTTAAGAATTAAAAGGTATTATTGCAAGTCTTTTATACTTGTAATTAATACAATATTTAATCAAGTCATAATTCCCTTATAGGAATAATGGATATTTGAGAAATTCAAGGAATGACTTTGGCATTAAATAAAGTTCTTAAAGAATACTAATATATTTAAGAATTGATAGTATCATTCCAAGTGTTTTATACTTGCTAGATACAGTAATCAATAAAGATCATGATTCCCTTAAAAGGAATGTTGGATATTCGCAAATCCAAAGGATGATCTTAATTATTGATAGAATTCTTAAAAGATTAAACTACAAGTTATTGACTAGGTCAAAGTAGTAGTTTAAGAGATGCTTAAGTTCCATAAAAGTAAGTGGGAGCTAAGACTAACATAACTCATTAAAGATGTGAATTCAGTAAGTTAGTAAGACATTAACTACAAGGTTTTACCAAGTCGTTAGCCAAAGAGTTAAGAGAAATAATAAATGATCGATTAGATTATTGCAAACCTAATAGCGTGATCACAAGTCTTGTGATTAATTACTGCATATTTAATAGGTTGTTAAACACTTCAGTGGATAACACAATCATTTAAGGAAATTTCTTTAACTAGTAAGAATATCTACAAATCAAGTAACTAAAAGAGGCTTTAGTTGCAAGGATGATTTTATGAATTCAAGAAACTAAGGAGTTAATTTCCAATCCTCCTATGTTTACCGAATTGCATAAAAGGCAAGACTAGAATATGTTCTAGATTGTTGCAAGAACAATATCTAGCAAAGACAAAAGTAATAGTATTCCTAAATACTCGTCTTATGTCTTTAGTTTAATAGAAATGATTGGTTTAGTGATAAAGTTACAATTAAGTTTGTAAGAATCATTAAGTAATCAACACAAACGAAAGGAATAAGTAATGATCCAGTAATAACTCAGTATCTATGTCTAGTGAGGAATAATACTTGAGTTAGTGTCATATTTATTCAGACTTTGTATGTTTTACAAGATCCATGAATAAAAGTCTATTTATTCAAGAATACACAAAATCCGTGACTACTCGTCTTGGTGGGAACCTCGACGGGACGTTAACGTCATCGCGGTATTTGGTGGTAGATTCGAAGTTCTTCGAAGATAGCTACACATGTTTTGTGTAAACCAAATATCGGTGATATTCTGTTGGAGGCTCAACGAATATTGGATTGACCACCGTGACAATACTTCGTGGTTGAAAAGTTCAAAAGTATTGTTCACTAGGATTGTCCTTAAGCCTGAGGTATTTGGTTTAGGATACAATGACTAATGTGCTTTGGTTCAACTTAGACAATACTAAAATACGTTTGTCATACGAGGCGATACTGTGTACAAAGGAAGTTGTCTTCTAAATCGAAATATACAAGATGGTAATTGCACCTCCTCTTTAGGAGAGATATTTATAGGTCCTTTGACTTGATGAGAAACTGACAAGTGCACGGCCGTGCC